>JAUJPO010123988.1:0-36052 GCA_032270745.1 Tiaropsis multicirrata | reverse complement strand
GGAACTTTTGATATATAACATGTCTGGTGGGCTCATTGAGCCCAAAACGTCGAAAATCAGCCCTCAGCTCATGGACTCATGGACTATCTCTTTGATAATTGCAAATATGCAACTTTGACCTTCTATCTTTCTACCTAAAAATCATCAAAAAAGGAAATAGCCTTTCTTAAATAAGGGTGTCAGAATTTGGGAGGGGGTGACCCACAGAAGGAAACAAACAAAGTTTTAAGGATGTTCTTTGGTCTTGGTGCTTGAGATTTTTCCCATCTTCAACAGGAAAAAGGCTATTATCCAGTTTAAAGTAAAGAAAATTTAGAAAACTATACAGAAAAAATAAGCTTTTTATCAAAGTTTTCTTTTTTTGAGTTGCTTTGCAACAGCTCTTTATTGATGCATGGGTGAGACCCAAATTAGTGATCATCTTGGAAAATTTTGATACCAAACATGTTTACTGTTTACAACTCAATGGGCACCGTGGTACAGTGGTCATTAACCTTTATCCCTATGTGGGAGGCCAAGGTTTGATTCCCACTTGCAGCGGTTCACTTGGCAAGTGAACAAACCTCTGCCTGGGTGCACTCATGTCATGAGGGGAATTGGGTAGTCAATCCAAGGTTGCTGATGGGATGCTTAAAATATCGTTAACACAGTTGCAAGAATGTATATATATGTATATATAGCCTCCTGTAACTTAACCAAATAAATAGAGATGGATAGAACTGTGTCTAAAAATACTATACTTTTCAAATTTACAGACTTGATTTTGAAAGAGAAGATGACTTAACTGATGAAGAAAAAGAAAACAAACCTGTCAGAAAGCTGACCATCAAAGGAGAAAGAGAAAAGGTTTGAACTGATTTTAAATTTAGACTAAATAAGATTACTTTTCACATTTTGTATATTTATCCACTAGCTTTATGGATACAATGTAAATTTGAAATACCTACCTACAGGTTACTTTCTCTAATACCTAAGGCAGAACAAAATGTTTTAACAGTGTAGGTAGTACAAAAATGAATTTTTTTCAGGCTTTAGAATGTGAACAAAAGGTAAAGAAGATCATTTCAGATACTCCAGAATACATTACGTCAGAGGTGTTTGTACCACAAGAAGCATGTGGCCAAATTATTGGCAAAGGTGGACAAAGCATCCGGGAGATGTGTAACATCTCAGGTAGGTGAAAAAATCTTTTTGAAAAAAGACACTCTTCAAAATTCTTTTAACAATAGTTTGCATCCAAGGTTGCATAAAATTTATCACTGTGTTTTTTTTTTTAGGAGCTAAAATCAATTTGGAGAGAGATGCAGATCCCACTTTGAATGGTCTTCGCAGAGTGCAAATATCTGGAGCTGCCACACAAGTGGATTATGCTAAACTTCTTATTGAAGAGAAACTTGAAGTTGCAAAGAAACTCAAAGAAAAAGATGATTTAAAGGGTAGGCTGTTAGTGTGTTTGTAATGATGGAATAGTTATTGAAATTTGTGATTTAGTCTCATCATGTTTTATTTAGTCTTTACTTTTGAGTTATATATATCCTGAATTATTTTAGAATTTTATTTTAGCTCTATGCAAGAGCTGGCAAACCATTAAAAATTGCAATTTTTCATTTGGAATTCGATTGTTATTTATTATTCCACATTTGTCACAAGAAAAAACATTGACAAGTTGAAAGATGTTAATGAAAGAGCTTTTGTGTGACAAAAAAGGTCAAACTTGGATAATAATCTATATGCCTACTTAGAGCAATTTAATACCTATTTTTGCAATACCTATTTTTTATCAATTTTAGTTTGGCAGAAAGTAAAAGTAAAACCTGCAAATGTGACAGATAATGTACCACAAACCTATAAATGCATGCCTTTCCCAACACCAGATGCCAACGGTTACTTCAAAGTGTTTGTCACGGCATATGATACACCAGACCGTGTTTGGATCCAACCATGCACCAAAGAAAGCTTAAAATTGGAATCATTGAATGAAAAACTAAAGACGTTGTATGATAGTATGCCAAAAAGCAAAGGGCAACTGATGCAAGGTACTTTGCCCAATGAGAATCTTTTTCTCAAGCTAAATAGATTTTCTTTTCTTTCAGTTGAATGTCACAGTTGGTTTTGATTATAATATTTCACGTTTCTTTCTTCTTGTGTCTCACACAGGAATAAAAGGGGGATTGTGTGTGGCACAACATAAAGATGGTGAATGGTACAGGGCAGCCATAATGTCTATCAACAAAGACCGAACTGCTGAAGTATTGTTTATTGATTACGGGAATGTCATTCTGGTCAACCTTGATGATGTCAAAGAAATCAAGTAATTGTTTCAAATTCTATGTTTTGCATTGCGTTTGTTTCCTGAAAGATTTATGACGTCAAGCTTTTTATACATCATTATTTTACCAATGGAATGGATGGATTTATGATGACTAGGCATTTTAATTATTCTATATTGTCGGCTCCCAAAATTGGTTAGTATGTAATGTGTGTTTAGAAAGGCTACAATAGTCCTAAAAACAGCCTGAAAATTAAGTGGAAGTCCAGAATTTAACCTAGAGCTGTTGATAAAAATTTACTATCCTTACTCAAACTGAGAAATCTACTTGCAGCACTGATATCAGAATAAATGATTTTCTCTTATTTTCAATTAGACCTGAATTCAAGAAACTTCCAGCTTGTGCTGTTGAATGTTATTTACCGATTCACTCAAAAGGTAAAAATATCTTGATTGCAATTTTTTATTGCATAATCATTTTGCCAAAGCCTTTTTGGGGTTTTGAAATCAGCTTGGTTTACTCTGAACACAATTATTTGAATGATTAGCTCAATAATTTTCTTTTAATCAGACCAGCATAATGGAAGGCTTCAAACATCAGCTACATAGTGTATAATGTCAAGTATTTCTGACATTTTTCTAAAAATTATTGTAACTGATTTCCCAGCAATGAAATAGAATTTTTAGCTATTAAACCACTCTTCAATTGACTTTATTCTATAGGCAGCCCATACTGGCCACAACTAGCGGAAACTTATTTCAAGAGATTGATTTATTACGGTGATTGGGTTGCAATGTATGCCAAGGTTCTTGGTGAAAAAGAAATCAATGGAAAGACACTGAATGTTATTGAAATTATCCATCTTGAAAAAGGAGTAAGTGTCATTTGAAAAGGATTATTTTGACTTTTTTAATTTACTACTTGAAAAGGCAGGTGATACTACACATGGTTTTTAACCCAAAGATTTGTTCAAAGAAAGATTGAATTGCTTTATTTTTTTTGCAATACCTCATGTTTCAATATTTCTTCGTTTTAGATTTGTTAACGAGTGTTAAATGTTTCAGTCTAACAATTTTGTTATTTTCAATTTCTAGGAGGACATTTGCGATCACATGGTAGAAGCTGGTTATGCTGAATATGTTGAAGGTAAATAAAATCCATGTATTTAAAGAGAATTTAAAAAGGGTTACAAAGTTAATGAATTTAGAAAACTGCAGTGCGAAAAAGGGAAATTTGAGAGACACTGCTGAAGAATTAGGCTCGGATCAAACTGTTTAGTGATTTAGGTTAGTAACTTATAGATTTGATAAGGCATTATTGTCTTGGCAATTTTCAGTTCAGTTACTTTTTCTTTTCTTTGATTTTAAGAGTACAAGAATGGCAAGACAGACGTCAGGATAGCTTTAAAAAATCTCTTTGACGCTTTGCCAGACAAACCAAAGTTAGAGTGGTCAGAAGAAGATGTTGAACAGCTTGACATAGATTTCAATTTTGTCAGAGAATTTATCTTGAACTTTCCAAGTCGTACAGAGAATTGTTGTTCTGAGGAGTGTGTTAAACTGACTGATGCTGACTTCGATTGTCAACCCTTGTGAACCCTTTAAATATAACAAGCAGTTTTGAAAAGTTAAAGTTTCAGAATATTGTTGATGATAATTGTATTGTTTGAGTATAAAAAGCTGTGTTGATATTACATTACTAAGTTCAAAACTCCCTACTTTCTCTCCCTTCACTTTCTTTTTAAGGATAAAAAAAACTAGATATGACTCTTACTTTTAAATAATTACATAAATCACAAAACACCAATCTTGTGTCGAATGGGTATGAGGTGTTTTGTTACGGGTGGTTTGAACTTAATTCTATTTGTTTTTTTTCGTTCTCTAGAATATAAAACCTCAAAGAGCAACTTTGTAGCAGAACCAATCCAAATCTCTGAAGAATTGACAGAAACTGAATCACAATCACCAACAGATACGATCGAAATTCCTGATATTCCAATCATTGTTGAAGATGCCATCCAACCAGAATCTTCACAAATCGTGGAAGAAGAAGAAAATGTGATCCCTTTAACCGAAGAGACAATTGAATCTTCCATCGAAATCATTGAAGATTTTATTGCACCAAGTGTTGAAAGTAATGTTGAGACTGCTATTAACAATGTTAATTCTATCCCGCAAAACATAGAATCTGTTGATGTTGAAGAAGGTCTAGAGGAGAAAGTCTGTGTGGAGGATGTGCATCAAACGTTGGACACATCGGATAATACGTTAACGTCTTCGGATACTCTTGAATCAACCGACAGTGGAATAGCAAAAGATTTGAAATCATCAGATTTGCAAGACGATGCAAACGATCAACAACCATCATCAGACATCTTAACAACTGAACGACCAATACCAACGTTGGAGAATGTTGCAAAACAGCCATCGCTTGATGATTCATTTGTTGACATTGACATGATGTCGGTTGATGGTGCCGTTCAAGCTGTGGTGAATGAGCATATCCCGTCAATGACACCTGCCAAAGATATACCAATAGAAGCTTCTGATGCTGTTCCAACGATGTCATCTCAAAAGGATGTTGTTTTATCCAGTGATGTTGATGAACAGAAAACTCCGCAAGTTGCAAACCTTACCAATGATGATGAAGTCAAGAAAACCGAACAATCTGATGATATTGTGGATGAAGCGAAACAACTACATGTTGATGTCGAGGAACCAGTTGTTGTCAACGAAGAAGAGAAATCTGTGGAAACAAACGCACATGAAGAAAAAGAGGAAGGGGAAGATGATGAACATGCAGAATTACAACGATCCTTAGATGAAACCAGCAAGAAAAATGTCTTTATGAATTCTTCCATGGAAATGGCGCGTGAGAATCTCATTCTGATCGATACCGGTGATTCTTCAACGGACAACGATTCTTTTTACAGTGCACGATCGGATATCACATTGACCGATACCGATAACGCAAGCTTCATGACACCCACCGACCGTCTCACACCCACTAACGAGCTTTCTTTCAGCATCCCTGATTTAACGAATAGCAGTCCGTACGGCTCGCAAAAAGACTTAACCAAAAGTAGATCTAAAAGTGATTTATTGAAAAGTAAATCTCGGAACAGTTTGAGTGGATCAAAATTTGAGATTCAGTTTATTGATGAAAAGACACACAAAGTGATGTCGAGAGAGTCTCTCACTGCCTCTTTTGATGCGTCTAGTCAAATGAGCAAACAACAAAAACGATTATCAGCACCACTATCTCCTGGTAAAGAGACCACTGTTTGAATAAAAGTTGTGAATGTGGTCAACGATGACAAGCGTTTTAGAAATGAGATAATTTTGTGTTTATAATAGCGCTGTGGTTAAGTATGTAATACTAATGATGCATTTGTGTGTTTCTTCTATTGTCGGGTATATGTGAACTAAAACGTTTTCAAAACTCCTAAGTCTTAAATGATTTGCACCTAGAAGAATAGTAGAATATCGTTCCATTTTATTAATATTATTAATATTAATAAATACTATTTTTGACATTTTCTCTATAAAACGGTTTTCTTGAAATTCAAAGCCTCGTTCAAAGCTAGAAATCTCCTGATTGAAGATAGCGAGACAGAAATCTAATCTATTTACTATTAATACTTTTCACTTCAAGATATGAATAAGTTTTTTTCCAAGAAATATCTAAGGTTTTTGCAGGTGGTGTTTCACTGAATTTCAGCAACCAGTGTTTTCTTATTCAATATTTATATTCATACATTATTATGGTTAGAATTCTTTAGAAAATTTATTCTTTTATTTTTTACGTACAAATTTCAAGATCATTTTCAACTTACCTTATAATTTATAAAATGAGTTTTAAAAACCCTATAGTCTAGACTATGAACTTAACTCTTTAGAGGTTAATATTTTTTCCCTATTATTATTTTCTCGCGTTTCTTTCCGAAAAGATGCCTCCTTAAATTCCTTCCTTTCTCCATGTTTTTACGGTCTTTTCTCTCTGTTTCATCTTGTACTTGTAGATTTGAAAAAATGTTAAAAAAACTCTTTCCGTTTCAGTGTAGTAAAAAAATCTTTCACCCCGCAATGATTCAATGATCAATGGATTTCATCCTTCAATTTTGGAAAAGGGCTTGTCAATGGCGAAGATTTAAAAATATCATTAGTTGAAGGTATGAGTTTATTTTTCCTATACTGGTAGTAATTAATTCAGATACAATTAAAACGTCATATTTTAAAATTTAAAACAAATCACAAATCACAATTAAAAATGTAAACATAGTTAGGCCTACTATCTAGAAAATATCTAATTAGCTAACACCTTTTCGTGAGCAGAGCAGACATAACAATATTTGACCATTGTGTTATGGTGATTAAAAATTCAATAGCATACTTTCTATTTCTTCGAACGCTTCTTAAAGTTCTGCATTCATCTTCTACTTCCATTTCTTCGTTCGCATTCACGACAATCTCCACATTTTTTATTTGTCATACATTGACTGGTCAGAATTCTTTTGCATCCAAAACACTGGCTTCCTTCATGAGGAAATGGTTGAAGCACACCATCAACTTCTTCTGGGAAGATATAGCAAATAAGAATGGGATGTCGAACGTAAAACTCGTCAATCCTTTCACAATCTCGTCGCGCTCCAGCATACCTCTCAGATGCGATCTGAAGTTTCTTCAGTGTGTTTCCTGTAAGAGGTTTGTATCTCGTCAAAGCTTTCTTCACCACATTGATCATGACGACATCCAGAGCTGCGTAACGTACAAATCCTTCAGTCAACGGTCGATATCTCCATACAGTTCTTTCTTCCCTCATCAATACACTTGCTCTTTCCTTGACTCTTCTGACATCTCTGATACCAATGTTGGACTTATCTTCCCATCGCACATACTTGTCTGTGGTCGCATCTAGCCCACGCACTCTCGGCTTGTGCCAATGCTCTCTTCTGAAGCCTCTCGGGAGCTGATGACCAGCAACATCTCGGGCCATGAATTCGTGAAGTTGCATATCCAAAACGTTGGTCAACTTGACTCTGTACTCTTGCCATAAGGAATCAGAATCGTTTCTGCAATCGAACATCAGTTTGACCATTTGTTCAGATTCCAGAATCTCCTTCAAACCATATTTGAAGGCATCTTCACCAAGAACCAACACATCTATCAAGTAGACAGTGTCCTCGCCTGCCATCAATTGTATCAACGTCAACTTTCCATCTCTTCCTAACTTAACACCTTCACAATCGAAAGCCAGTTCTCTCGAATGCTTTAAATGATCACAAACCACCCTCAATTCATCTACTTTATCGACAACTTGGACAGTGGGTTTGAATCCTTCGCAAGCATCGTTTAATCCTTGAAGCTGATGTCGGTACCTGCTTTCAAGTGAGCTTGTATTTCGTTCCTCAAAATCAGATCGAGACATTGCTCAAATAGACTTGTATTGAAACTTTCCTTTGCTTTCTGCAACTAAAGATGATCCTTGAGGCTGCTCAACTTATAGTGGAAAGCCCTCTTTTGTGTTTATTCATGATTATTTTCTATTGATATATTTTCCGACAGGTTTTAGTTTTGTTTTGATGTTCAAACCACATTGTCTGACATTGATGTCTGAATTCTGAGAATTTCTTTGTGCTGCAATGAAATGTTAAGACGAGATGTAATATAATAATCTTTCTCTTTTATCACCCCGAAGGGTATATCTATATACAACTATATTACAGTTAAAAATTTATTTTTTTAGAGGAAAATAAACTTTAGCTTGAAAATTTATCCTAGGTTTTAATTCTGACGACCCAGTGGAAATGTAGAGTTGGAAGATAGATATGAGTTCGTTGAAGGAAGATTTGTCACGAAATCGATACCAGGAAGTGACTAGGCTTAGTTATGATTTTAGGCTAAAGGAACTTCCAAAGAGTGTGAGCAGCAACAAAAGTCCAGAGTAAGTTTGAACACAGAAATATAAGGCTGACTAAGGTGCAAGCTAGTAATATATAAAATAAAATAGATATATACTAAAATGACTATGAAATAAATTCCTGATACCTTCAATCGAGAAAAAATTTTAAGATTTGAATGTACTCCAATTGGAGATAAGATTTAGATATTGGTGCGATAAGGAATTGTGTGATTTGACTAGGGCTAAAAAAGTTGCTAGTGGAAAGGACGTAACAGAATTCCTCTAGGAGAAAAGACTTAAGTGGAAAGAAGGTTATATCCAAAAATAAAAGAACTTGTATATATAGTATCAATAGTAACCTATGAACGAACTATGTTGGATTCTAGAAAAAATTTTAAATCTTCCTTTTTGCTCAAATTCCAGTCCATCAACATATCGTGTATCGTCTCTTTGGACGTATGTTTTAACAGTTGACCATTACTTCCGAGTTTAAATGGATTACCAAACAATATATTAGGAACATTAAGCTCATAGTCACCATAAATTTCGATTATATGGGATACTGTGTGAGAGTTTTCTTCCATTAGAGCGGTTAGCAGGTAGTGTTTTGACGTTAACACCCACGTTGGATGAAGACATTATATAATTTATTCCCCCCTAATTATTAACGCGTACTTTAAACGTCGAAATCTTGTAATTAATCTTTCTCTAATTTTTCACGCGTAGCGTCCAAAATAATTATTTATTGTCACGCGTTAAATTGGAGAAATCACGGTATATACGTAGTATCTTTTCTACGGAAATAAATAAGCTGGGTGTTTGACTAACTAGGTCACCCTGTACCTAGCCCAGGAAGCTATTGGATTTCTGATACGACGTTGCCTCTCATTTCTCCCGTGGACGACTGCAAGAAACCAGTGACAGCACTCGTGGTATCTATGACATCTATCTATTTAAAAAGTGACATGGCTAATCAATCACTAATCATTTTGTAACTAACGGTTAACATCTCTATAAGACAGACACTCTTTCTTTTGCACCCAATGGTGTCCGCTTTACAAAGATTCCACCAGTTTCACTGTAGATATCATGAATTTTAATACTAATATGCATGTTGATGATAACATATCATAGCTTTCAACCACGTGTGTAACAAATGTGCAACGCAAGCCAAATTTACGAGAATTATGAAATTTTGTTCCATTTAGAACACTTTCATTCATTTGTGTTTTGTGTGGTCTACACTATTTCATTAGAAGGAACTTGAGATTTCAAAATTGGATTACAAAAACTTGTAATCATTATTCATCATTTAACCTTTTAACTTTTTTTTAATCTATGATGTTTTTTATATTATCCTCTTTATCACCAAAACAAACAATATCTCGTTGAGAGGACTGAGAACGAGTTTGCAAAACGAACTCTTTTAGGATGCTTTTATTTAGAACACCTATAAAAATCACAGATGAACAAAGAGATAATAACGAAACGTGTGAAGATTTACACACACACCAGTTCCTTGAAATAAGTAGGACTTCTAAAATTATCTTTAAAAATGAGAAAGCGAGTGGGGGATGCATGGGCAGACCCAATTGCATCATGGGATCTATAGCGCTATAGTTTTGTAAGCTCTTTCCGAATGGCGATGGATAACGAAAATTGTATCTTATAAAACTTAAAAAAAAGGTTTATTATGCCGTTAAATGAAGTGGTCTCGAACTACAGCCAAAATACTGTGGTACGGTAGAGCTACCTTTTCAGGACAAAAATGTGCGTCTCACAACAGGATTAATTTTGTGATCCATTCTCTCTTCACCTCAAACTCAAATTCAATTTGAAAATTTGAAAAATCCAGACAGAATAATACAAGTAATATTCTTTGGTAAATTGCAAGAATCTATTATTTTTTAGTATTTTGTTAAAAATTTATTTCTTAAAACTATTTATAACCCATTTAGGAATATAAAAAAAAAATTCGTTGAATTTTTACAAAAACAAATTCGGTGGATAAAACTTAGAATTCTAAGTTAAAAAAAAACAACACAAAAGCCACTTACAGTAACACAGATCCAAGAAATGGCTGACTTACATTTAAATGAACAAACTCGAGCAAGCAGGGAAGGTATTTCTTGTTAGAGAAAAAAGAACTGAAGTTGAGGAGAGCGAACTGAAAAAATGTTCAGGTTAGTTATCCAAAAAAATAACATTTTATAAACAAAGAATAAATAATAGCTAATAAAAATTAAATTACGCGAAATTAAATTTGAAGGTACTGAAATATTATGCAGAATTTTAACACCGTCATATTGACAAATACAACAGCTCTGTATTAACTAATTTTTGTACCCATACCAAAATTTATCTGAAATCTAAAACTTTTTGAAAGTGAAATATTCACTGCACTATAAATTTCACTAAAAAAGTGAAAAAAAATGAACCAAAAGAAAAGGAGAGGCTAAATTTACAAAATTTTAAACCATCAAAAATAAAAAATATTTCTTATTTCACTATTATCTATGTATAAAATTTACAGACAAAGAAAAACATCACTAATTTGTTGTTTGTTAAAGTACTTTTTTATTAACTTCTCATTTTTAGAGAAAATTTTCTCATAAAATCTTTAAATCGTCGATGAGTAGATTTTTTTATCCCTTTCGACCCACGCAATTCTTGAACATGATAACACAGTTTGCAGTAAAAAAAACTGTCTGTTTGAGCGAATCCAACTTTTGCGATGACGGCGCAGTTTTGGCCAGTTCATTGATTGAAGCTTTGACATAAAACTCATTGCAGGGTCTCGGTTTCGATAAAACTGTATGCAATCCAACAGATATCGGGTAATTTGTAATTTAGGATTTAACCAATAACGGAAATCAAAACAAATTGAAAACTTCGCCTCGAGTCACGATAATTGAAGAGTATAACTTCATCATCAGTGCGACGTAATTTCATTGATTCACAGGTGAGTGATTATCTTTAAAACGAGCGAGCTTTTCACCATTGAAGAATCTCCAAAGAAATTTGAATATTATTCCAATTACAAGAGATGGCGGCGGGAACACATCTTTAACACTCCACCTTTCATCTCAAGTTAAACATACTCCTTCCTCTAACCAACTACAGATGCCGCGGTATCATAGGGTCTGTTAGATCAACTGCAGCTTCTAACGAATGTCTCTTAATATGACCGTTACCGGATGGTGTCATGGTAGACCTTACACCTGCACCCGGTCTATTTACCGTGTGTCCGTATAATACTGAAAATACACCGCCTTGATTCAAATCACTCTGAAAAGAAAAATACGAGAGAAAAAAACTTAGAACACAATTCATCAACTCATGTTGAATTCGAACTCCTATAATTTAAAAACATTTCGAAAAAAATCCTTGAACCCGTTCGACTTAAGGTTTGCTGTTCTATCTCTTAGGTGACTCTATGTGGTTAAGCTTTAAAAACACAAGATAGTTTGTTGTGTTATGAATAACAAAAAGGATAACAGAATAGAGTTTGTGGACCTGGAGAACGAAGCAAGATGAATAATACGAAAAACAAACTGAAACTAGATATTTCAAAATCTATCAAAATTAATCCTCGAAATACAATAGTAGAAATTTCATCCGACAGTTTAGAAAATCTCGAGCGAAAATGAGAGTTCAGTTTATTTCAAGGCATTCTTATACAAAATATTGCCAAAAACAAAAACCGTATGGCTCACCTGCATGTAGAGATGGCGATATCGCACGCGGCGGACAATATATAACATGAATATGATGACCAGTAGACCAAATATACTGAAAACAACAGCCAGTACGATCAAGCCTTGTGAGGTGCCGCTTGTTTCTTTCAATGGTTCATTGTTTGCGTTATGATCACTATAATATAAAGAAGCGTTTTGGTTCTTTAACATCAGTTCTTCCAATTTCGAATTTATCAATTTCTGAAATTTCATTTTCCCGTTATTATTATGAGGTTTCGATGTAAAATTCCCGTTTAAATTTTTTTTACTTTTGTCCGATTCTTCTTGTTGATGCTTTTATTAATCGATGCTGTTATTTATTTATTTGTTTTCGTTTTTTGACCATTTTTCACTTTAGGTAATCAATAATATCTTCACCTCTCTCTCTCTCTGTATATCATTTTATTTATGTTTTTTTCACAAAAATATATCAAAAGAGACAAAGAAATTGAACCAAGGGATTGATAAGCCCCTTTTTATGATGATATGATTATAAAGAGTTGAGAGTTGAGATAATATGGGGGGTGAGTATTTCATGTTGTAGGTTTAAAAGAGAATTTTGAACAAGCAGGAGCAGGAATGCAGGCCTTTTATAAGAATATCTATCAATTATCACGTCAAAATAATTTCGTCATTTTAACTGATAATTTTTAGAGATTTTTGACGTAAGAAATTGAAAACTACTTTTAGTATCTGGAGACATCAACTCTTCCTAATCGACACTTTAAAGTAACTAAACACTCTTAGAAAGCCCTTGATATTATCCTTTCGAGTTTGTTCTTATCGTGTTCTTAAATTTGGCGTAGAGAGAACAGAACCGTTATGTGCATTGGAAATAGGGATATCACTGATATGATATTGATTTAAAATCAACAAAATAATCATAAATTATTTATCATTTTTTTCTGATTAACGAAATGGAAAAATGATGAAAAATAAAGAAAGTTTTGAAGGATCCTATAAAAACAAGAGCTAGATGACGCTTCTTCCAGTAGGCACAGAACGTTGTTTTAACGTCCAAATAACGTTGTTTCAACGCCAGAACGTTACCTGCTGGGCTTTTAAGGTAAAAAAAAATCAATTTTGAGTACAAAATTTCAGGGTCAAATAGAAATATTATCAGCTGATGCATGAAATGGTGAAATGATCTCATAGTGAAGGAAATTAAGTACTTACACTGGTGGATTTGAAGGTGGGAATTTGACGGTTCCACCAGGCCAAACGACACTGTTGGTCAGAATAAGTTGTTCATTTTCGTAACTGCCAACAGGTACCCAACTATTTCCCTATAAAAAGGTGGCAAAAATGAAATTTAGTTAAATGCTTTCATGATGAGCATGTATCGAGTTAGTCAAATTAAATCTATAGCTAGACCAAGCTACATCTAAAAGGTGCTACAACATATGACAGTACTTGTGACTCGATCAAAAAATAATTGATCGCTGGTTAGGTACTAGCTAAAACTGGGTTGATTAGATGCGGCCATTGCCGAGAATTCAAATTTAAAAGACTTACGTTCAAGTTGACAAGTTCATATCTTGGTGCAACATCTTGAAATTTATTGAAGTGCATTTTCTTGCCCGTCGAACTGATAAACCCACGTTCCAACGACTTCATTGATTTCATTTTTAGTAACAATGATTTTCTTGCTTCAATTTTTGATACCCGCTGAAAAGAAAAATACTGAAGGATGAGATTAAGGTACATTACATATGTGAAGCTTTGAACTTCCTAATTCCTAAAATTGGGGCGCGTGATGCAAACTTTCCACTCAATTAAAGCTTAAATTGTTCAATTTTATAAAGTGTATCTTATCGTCGGACAAAATTGAAGTCACTTTTAAAAAAAGGCACCAAAATAATAATCATATTGAAGTAAGAAAGAGCTTACTGAAGTGATAACTTTTTCTTTGTGAAGTTCATGAAGCGCGGACGTCGGTACCAGAACAGAATCGAATACTTGTGCGATATATGATACCTAAGGTAGAAAAAAAAAACATAATTCATATTAAATGAGTCGCAGCTCATTGTTACCGATTTCATTGAAGGATTTAAACCAGAAAGAAGTAAGTAAGTTTTGCGACCGCAGGATTTCTCCACTTACCCTCACTCTAATCCCTTAACGCTGAATGCCAAGCAGGACAGAAGCGAGTACCAGTTTTTAATCAGACATGCACACGGGGTTCCAGTTATATGAGAGTCGATTAGGCTTTTCCATATTCCCACTGTTGAGGATGTCAATTCTTCTTAACACCAACCCGCATGGATATCCGTGCCGAAAATTTCGAACACCCTGGTAGCCTTGGTCTTTAGATTTTTACCCATATCCTCAACAGGGGGAAAAGCCCATTGAAACGTAAACAAATATGTACCTGTCGATCAGCAGAATGGTCAACGCCCAGCCATTCGTTATACAGCGATTCAAACAGTGGCCCGTTTCCAGATTTGGGGCGGAATCCAACCATGCCTTGCATTGCACGTTGGAGATTTTGAGATCGCGTGAACATGGTTGATACAGCTCCGTCAGATCCGATCCATGTCCAACCTTTCCCAACCATACCCTGCATAAGATTAAGAAAGATAAGACGAGATTAAGATTTTGGACAGGTAAAATATTACTTATAACTTTTTAAAGACAAAGTCTTTTTGTAATAAAATTTAGAAAAACTTTATTAAGAAAGGAAATATTGGTAAGTTTCTTTATAGTAAGAATGCAGAACTAAAGGACTGTCGACTTTTAGAAAGGTGTTCCTCCCTTCAAGGTTGACATAAATAAGGTCAGCTTTTGTTACCAGATGCCAACAAACCAATTTTAAAAGTTTTAAGAGGGCAGTTATATAATGTTTTTGGTGATTTTCTTCTATTTTAAACAACCTTATGTCCGACGTTGAAGACATATATAAATTTCTCACAAAACAAACCGTTTCTTGTATAAACAAAGCATTTTGTATTAAGAGTGCTCAACAAGGAGCATCTTATTTCAAAGTTTTATGGGTAAGAAAAGGAGTAAGAGGAGAGAATTATATTAAAAATACAATTATTTTCCAACTTACAAGTTCAAATGCTTCTTGATACAATTGTAAAGAATCTTGTGGATTGGTGATCATAAGGTTTACACCAGATCCAGAATCTTTCAACTAAAATACAAAAGAAATTATGAGAACCAAATACGACAGAGGTAGGCTATAACCAATGGAGGAGAGTTTAATAATTTATCCTAGTACCTTATATGGAAACGTTGCTATATTTTAATAAGAAACCAATCTCCTGTATCCGATACTGTATTTGTTCTTACCGCATACCGTAGCTATAGCAACCATCTTTTGAACAGAGATTGTCACAATTTTGGACCTCTGGTACACACGAAATATTTTGTAGCAAAAGTGTTTTAAAGTTTAACAAGGAATATAAAAGTGAATTCTTTCAAAAAAAATTCAGTTTAGTGACATTTGAAGGATGAAGGACAAACAAATATTTCAAGTGCCACGCAACGTTTTTTCAATATTGTTTCAACGTCCAAATAACGTTCTGACATTGAAACGACGTTGCCTTGGAAGCTAAAGAAAGAAATAAAAATAAAAAAACTAACGTTCGACATTTGTTTTGTCATTCGTTTGGAGCCTCGATTATACAGCTCCTTGGAAGTGACACTGATAGTTCGAATGCCTAGCTCTTGAGTCAAATCCGACATCAATTCCTCGCCATAGATTCCTTTACCTGCCACCATGCCTACTCTATCCCAATTGTATTTTTCTACTAAATCGGATAAAGCCGTTGCTTGATGCTCATCTGATGGACAAAGACGGAATAGGTTAGGATAATTCGTCTTTTTGGACAACAAAGTTGACGTTGAGGCGTAAGAGATGATCGGAATTCCACGTTCACGTAATTGTTCGTAGATACGTGCGGTGCATTCGGAGCGGGCAGCGCCGATCACGATGTCAATAACACTTGGCAATTTCTAGAAAAAGAAATAATTTTTAAAGCCTTATTATAAAGAAATACGGGAGATATATAACGAGATTGAATGATATCTTCCTAGGTAGATAAAAAACAATCAATGGTGGGATATACACACCTGATGCACAGACTGACGAGCCTTGAATCTATATGGTATTGAAAGTTGTGTGATTTTACCGAGTATTGAGGCTAACAAGTTTCCATTTACTACAGGGTGCAAGAGAGCTTTAAAAAATCTGATGGGGTTATTTTCTTCTAGAGGAGCAAAGTGTAGAACAATATAGTTCTCAAGACTCTTGCCAGAACATGAAGAATCGAAAATGAACAAAAAATTAATGATTTGTAAGTAATAATATACCTTAGCAATCGAAGAACAATTGCTTGAAAATAAACCGGTATCAATATAAGTGACGTCAAATCCGACGGTTAACGAGTCATTCTTGTTCACCCAGTTCACAACCGCTTTTAATCCGGATTCCTATTGAAGAATGAAGAATAAAATCAATCAAATTCGGTTGTTTGAAGAATAAAGTTCATGAACAGAAACAACCTAAAAAGCCAGTCGGGTGTCTGCCACTAGCACTAGTTCTGAATTTTTAACAACGAAACTAGTGGCAAGTTATTTGAATTTCTAAAATAACTTTACAAATTTAAATTTACTGGGCGCTATATTTTTATGAAGATTTGAGCCTTTGAGCTTGGCTAGCTGTTGTCTAAAGTTTAAAGTCCTTTAGAATGTAAGATTCCTAAGTAACTTTTCAAGTTTTCAAGTTTCAAAATTTCAAAAATATTTTTACAAAATACTTACCCAGAAATGGCCCAAATCTGATAAGGGCCCTAGCCGAGTGTCTTTTGGGAAGAATGCAGCAATTTTATACATGACTTTTCCAGCTCCAATGACAGGTACGGATTTTCCACCAGGAAAAAGCGGATTCTTCAAATACTGTAACACTTCTTTCCCGTTGTTATCAACAGAAAATTCGGCCACGTGTTTCCACTCAGGGGGATTGGAGGCTAAGTTGACCACATCGTGAAGTAGCGGGCCGTCTTTGTTATGATCAAACCACATTCGTTTGTTAGTACCCAGTGCACTCAAATACCCGTTCTTATCGCTATTATACGATTCAAGCTTGGTGAAGAGATGAGCACGCACTGTTAAAGCGTTGGTCCTGTGACTGATCGTTTTGCGAGATACGAGATCGGATAAGGCTAAAGCGATTCCGTTCACTGCGTCGAAGACTTGAGCTGTGTAGGGTAACGGATGCTCGATCTAAAAGGAAATGAAAATGGTAAAAAAGATTCTTGTGTGTGGTGTTTTAAGAGGGATTCGAGATTTTTTATGAGGATTTGAGCAGTCCTTTAAAAAAAATTCGTCTTTTTGGTGATCGATGTCTTCTGTTGATACACAAAACTAGGACCAGCCTAGAACTACCCAGCACAACGTCCAAATAACGTTCTGACGTTGAAACAACGTTGTTTGGACGTTAAAACAAGGTTCCGTGCCTATTTGGTATGGGGTAGGATAGAAGTGTGTAATTACCTTTCAAACTAACAAATAAAAAAAATAGAGATCGTCCTTACATGTTCATCGTGGATGATTCCAGGGAATGTTAAACGATCTTTGGACAACCATTTGGCAAGTAATTTCACGTAAAAAGCTCCTTCACCGCGTCTTGGATTAACACCTAACATACCGTCCATGGTACTGGCTAGCTTGGAGTTCAATGGAAAATGATCACTAGTGGCTCCATCAGAACCGAGCCATATCCAGCCTTTGCCAGCCATTCTTTTCTCCTGAATAATCTGTTCAATTCTGGCAACATCGTTTGGTAGGGCGGACATGAAAATAACGCGAGCACCAGATTGACGGATCTGTAAGAAGGTAAGGTTTTGAAGTTTTATATAAAGTTGACCTTAGGGAAAATTAGCATTGAGTCTACAAAGATCAAGTCACTCGCATTGAATACAGAAACTGCCATGGCCTAGCAGTTTAAGGCGCCGGTTTCCTGATTGTAAGGTTGTGGGTTCAAGTCCCGCCTATGTTACAGCAGCGAGGACACCTCTCGGATCGCTGATTGTTGCAGGTAATGCTAGGAGGGTCATAGAAGAACTAATCTTAAGATTAACTCGAATTTAAGACTCTAAATTCGTTCCAAGTATCTGTGAAAGCTGTCTACCATTTTTTCAAGAAACGCTGAAACCACGACACTTTTAAAATGGGAGTATTTTGTAGGTAGAACATAACTTACATTTTCGACGTAATCAACCAACTTGGAATTATCCGAACTATGAGGAAACATTTGAGATGCGATGATAGGGATGGAATCATTTTTCATTTGATTTTCGAACCGTTGAGCGATCTCCTTTGATGAAATCTCGTCAGAATACAGCGTTGCAACCTAAAAAAATGTAACAACATAGGAGTATTACAAATCAAGAGTTGGATGAGCTGAAGTTTTTATAAAAAGTCGCTTCAAGATTGGTTTCTTTTGATCATAGTCAGTAAAAAAAATCACTGGTCTGGCAATGTATTGTTATAACTTTTTGTCAACTTTTTCTTTGTTTAAAACAAAAAAAGTCAAATGTCAATTTGCTGTCTTATTGATCACGTTACGTTTTTTTTAATCACAGGATCAAAAAATGAGCAAAACCAAATTTATGTACGCAAGTTTAAAATGTAAACAAAAGACAAATGTAAGAGACCTCCAGACCGGGGTTTTTTTAATCACTTGTGATAGATTGTGAGGTTTGGTTAGTTTGGGAGCGTTAAGGTGGACTTTTAGTAGACAAAAACTTCACTTCCCATCTGTGGTAAGAAGTTCTTTTTACAAATTTGGTATAATACTGAGGTTAAAGTATCGGAGATAAATCACGGCAACAAACAAGAAAGTAGAACTTAGGCTAGTGGAGGCTAAAAATACAAAACGTGATGGGTTAAAACACGCTAGCCTAAACGATTTTCGATTTATCGGGGATACCGAGCCTCGGGATTTACACCAAACAACGCGGTTTATATACCTCTTTAAATCCAAATTTGCGCACAATCAATTTCATGATTTCACTTTGATACAAATTGGAGGGTGGGACACGGAAGAAATATTTGTAATCGCCTTTGTTTGATAACAACACTGACGGCGACGCGTACGAAATAATCGGCATCTTGACGTCTTCAGATCCCAAAACGTCGTGCAGTTTCATTGAACATTGCGAACGATAAGCACCAACTACGGCAACTAAGTTCTGCTCTTTCATTTGCTCGGCAATCTCTAGGCAACTTCGATTCCCATCAAAGCCTTCATCCTTGGTCAACCCATCTAGCTCAATCTGATAGTAATCGTCCTTGTTGATCACTTCAAGAGCAACTCGAAATGCCGATAACAATTCTTTGCCGTACTCGCCCAGATTTCCCAAAGTTGGATTGGTCGGCGATACAAAACCGATTCGGAATAAAGCCTTTCCTGGTTTACCTTTATCGGTAGGAATTTGAGAGCTACCGCCTGGCCATGAAACCTTACCAACTTGAAGATCCAGACTTGGGCTTGCTGATTCGTCCCAACTGCCAACTTCTTTGAATTCACCTTTCTAAAAAAATCAGATTTTAAAACTAGGATTTTATCATGAATATTACTTATAAAGCTCAACCTTGTCTACTAAAAGAAATACTTTTTTACTGCTTTTACAATACAAGTAAAGATTTTTTACTTAACATAGTCATACTATTGCTTAGAAAATTCTTCTGTCTAACGTAACAAAGGTTTGTACCATAATACATATTTAGAGTGCTTTATTCAACACAGAAACAGAGGCGGATACAGGCGGTTCTCAAAGGTTCTGACGGAGAGTATTGCTTTTGCTCACAATTCCTTATTAGGAAGTCAACACTCTCCTCCGTCAAAAACTCTGAGTACCTTTTGTAACCGCACCTGCAGAAATAATTTTCATCTAGATCATAACGTACCACTTGATTGGAAATTGTAAACTTTGGTTGTCCTTCGGTATTTTGGTCAAAATAGATTGGTCCTCCCATTACAGATGACAAACCAGTTCGAGCATTTTCTGATGCTTTCAAATTTTTGGTGACCAAATCTCTGATACTTGATGCTGAAGTTCCCTGTACAAGAAGTTAAGATCGAGGATACATACACATAAAAAATATGGCAGTTTTAGCCAATCTCGACTCACCATGGTTGAGTCCGACAAGAAAAAATTGAGCTTTTTACCCTCTTCAGAGCTTCAGATTGGCTAAAACTGCAATTTTTCAAATTTAAGTTTATTTCGATTTATTTGTAAAAATCCCAGGACTTTTCCAGGACTGAAACCTATTCCAAGACGAAGAAAGAAGAAATTATAATTTAAGATTTATTAGCTCTTTAAAAACTGAAAACCAACGAAAATTAAAACGGATACAAATTCGGTTTGGAAACATGGGAAAATAGCTATAGTGGAATAGTTCGAATAAATTTTCTGTTCAAAATGAGAAATTTAAAGAAATGCAAAGGAATGCTATATAGCATTTCCAACATTCAAATTACGTATTTTCAATGTTGTTTTGACGTCCATGAAAAGGTTTTAACATAGAGATGACGTTGTGGGAACGTCAAAATAACGTTTTGTGTTCACTATAGAAATACCTTATCGGACAAAACAATGTCGGACTTTTTTTCGTCGGACTAAATTATTCGTTGGAAAACATTTTCGTCACCTCCAAAAAAATTCGTCACTTTTGTCCGATATTTTTTTGTCCGATAAGGTAGAGCTTTTCAATATTAACCGTCGGACGCTCGATTTTGATCTAATATTTCTTTCTAAAAGAAATCTTACCTGTGTCAGTTTCTTCTCATTAGCCAAATCAACCAATACCGAATGAAAAGCGGAAACAGCCCGGACAAGTTGCCCAACATACGGACTGACGGATGGTTGCTTGCCTTCTCTCCAGATTTTGCCCGGGTAGGCTTTTTTATCAGCCATGTCGTACCAGCGAATCAAGAAATCGAAGTATGTTCGACCACGGTAAACTGAAAATGATATGAAGAGAATCAATTAAAAAAATACTTCAATATTTAGTAGTAGTTAAAAAATACTGTCTACTTCAGACCTATAGCATAGAAACTTCCAACAAACAACAAAGTGAGGCTCTCTCTCAACTTTAAGTGGGGGCGTACGGGATTTCGGTATTACGGAAATGGACCTTTTTTTTGTCTGGAATTTCGGAAATAGTGCCATAAAATCTTTCGGTTTTCGGAAATAGGGGAGCTCTTCGGTTTCGGAAATAGACCCATGTCCACTTTGGAAATTCGGTATATCTCTAAACGTAGTACTAGGCAATTTTAAATATCTCCCTCATTAGTAAGAGGGTTTTATCAACCTTTAAACGGTTTTCAAAGGAAAAAATCGAGTAAAGATATTTATTTGAAAATATCACAGTATCATTTCTATGGGCAACTCATATTTCCATTAAACATTAAACAATTAATTTCCAGCGGTTTCTTTAAAAATAGTAATGTTTAATATCCGCCAAGAAACATATCCATTACGTTCGACAGGTGCCAAAAAAGGTAGTTAAAGATACCATAGGAAACATTATACAGTATTGGCAGAGAACAAGTATTTATTCAGATTATTGGAGAACCTTTTAAATCGTCCCTGAAGGCACGGAACGTCGTTTTGACATCCAAACAACATTCTTTTTAACGGTAGAACGTTATTAAGACGTTGTTTGAAAAATAATGTTGAAATGACGCTGGGATTGAGAGCGTATTTTTTCCAATGATTTACGTCAATTGTATGTAATAAAGGCGCTAATGACCTACATACCTTTTATTAAATTATTGTATTGTTTTGATTAATTTCCGTTAGGTAGGTAAGATTTTTGCAATTTAGAAATCATATTAACAACATCACATGTCTCATCAAGTTATTGCAATTCTGCTAATCAATTTGGGCCAATCAATAAACATGAAGAAAAGAAACTTTTGAAGCTTGAAGCTTGAAGCTTGAAAGACCGAGCCTTTACTTTCACGCATACCCGACACCCTATTCAGATCTAAACGGATACAGCAAAAGTATGGCCTGATTTTAAATAATCAAATATTTTTGAGAGACAGGCTCATTCACTCGACTAAGATAAATATGCAACATCAGGTTGTAGACTTTAAAATAGCAGAAAATCACAAAAAAAACACACAACATAACTGCCCTGTTACCCCAACTCAATGCTTTTAGAAGTGGTCTGTTGGCAAATGATAGAAATAGCTGACCTTTATTTACATAAACCCTGAAGTAAAGAGCAGATTTGAAAAATTCTACAGACCTTTTTACCGTGATTGCAAGAGAAATGGGAAGGAAAAAAACGGGATCATGTACCTTCAGGACCTACTCCGATGAAACCATTTGTGGTAAGATTGATGTCAGCTTTGTCACCAACATATAAACTGGTTGCTCCATCAGTTGCTATCCACACCCAACCTTCGCCATACATACGCTGTCGAATGTTAAGAAAAGAGTATTTATTTGTCAAATAAAATTCACTTCCAAAGTTAAGTTCTTCCAAAGTTCTTGCTGCTGGGGCTCAACTTATGATTGGGATACTGTTTAGGATCGGGTTCGAAGACTTTACACCCTATAGTAGATTTTTATGAACCCAATGACCTCCAAGTTTAATTCTTAAAACCTTTCGGGCATTTTTAGTGTGTCAATGGATGATTTTAAGGGTTTGGAATATAAGTTGTTGTGTTTTCAATTTTTTTTCAAACATTTTTTTTAAGTTCCAAATCTTCGAGTTAAATACAAATTTCAAAAATATTTAGGAAGGTTTAATATAGGCTGAATAAAGTATTTTTTCGGCATAGACAATTATGATGAAGGCTTTGCGGAACCAATCTCGATAATTCTTAAAGTTTTGTTCATCTAGGTTGATTTGCACGAGATGAAAGTTACAAACAATCGAGCTCAAAATTTGATTTGTTTTAAGGGGGTTCGCTAAGTAGAAGGATTTTTGATAATCAATTTCAAATCATGTTGGATTTTTCATTTTTTATTAACGAAAAATGTCATATTTCCTTTTAGCGCTTTCAGATTAAAAACATTATGTATGGTTTTCTTACAAAAGGGATTTATCCTTAGCAGAGGCGGATTCAGAAGGTACTCAAAATCTTTGACGGAGAGTGTTGATTTCCAAATAAGGAATTTGAACAAAAGCATCACTCTCCGTCAAGATTGTTTAGATGTGTCTTTTGGTGGACAATATGAAGGAAAAAATTTAAGTTTCTTTGCTCTTCGAAATTTCTTTTTACAAAATTGAAGATGGAAAGATAAGGAGAAAAAAAGGGAAAATTAGAATTTTCTACCGACTTAAAAATGTTTACAAAAGCGTGGTTCAGGATTTCGGAACCTTTTCTCTTTTTAAAAACCATGAAATTAGAAATTTTGTTTTGGTTTTTAAAGATGAAATAATGTTCAAGTTTTTTCTTTTGTTGTGTGTGAGGGCATTATTAAGTGATAAGAAACAAGATGGTCTCCAAGCCACGTACTAACAAGCCGGTGACGAAAAAACGGAAGCCTCAATTAGAAGGTACAGATATTTTGAAACATGCAAATGGCCAACCCAATATAAAAAAAAGGGAGGAGAAAAAAATATTTCTTTTACGATTTTCAAACATAAATTTCATTGGTCGTAATTAAGAAGGGACAAAATTGAAAGGCTCCTTCCTGTTCGAAGTATAATAATAAATGAGGAAAAAAGAAGAAGAAAAATGAAAAAAAGAAGAAGATAGACGTATAACTTCCAAAATCAAGAAAGAAAATGAGAATAATAAGGATTAGAGAATTAGAGCAGTAAATTTTTTAAAAGGATATTGGAAAAGAAACCCCCATAAATTTACATACAAACAAAAGCAGGAAGATCAAGGGCAGGTGAAAGTTACTTTTAGAAGTAAAAGTAAAAAAGAAAATTTTTGTCTTCCAAATTGGGTTAATTTTCTGTGAATCCTTTCTTACCTTCGCTTTGATTTGTCTGACAATGGTATAAAAATCGTTGCCATTAGCAACAATTATATTGACTCGTGATCCAGAGGTTTTAATCTGTAACAAAAAGACAAAAAAGAAAATCCAGAATTCATAAATAATTGAAATTATAACGATAATCGATGGACACGATTCAACCCAGTTAGCAAGCAAACTGTAATATCTATGGGGAGACATATATCATGCAATATATGTTACAGCAGCAATGAAAATAGGATAATACAGAGGATTAACTTTGAGAAAGCTAACAGAACAATTTCATTAATTTGATAGCGCTCTCAATGAAACGTTATATATTGTCTTATTTTTTTATAGCGAGGATCATAACAATCTCTATTGTAGTGCCTTTGAGTTTAAAAAAAGTCTCTGTCTTTGTCGTCACTGGCACAAAAACCTGCACATTTATTAAGCAAAAGAAATTGTTTCAAAATTACTTTTTTTATGAATCACACAGTACTGTGATTACTCGTTTTTTCTTTATAAGAATAGACTAAGCTCGTTCACGGTAAGCATCTTTTGTACTAAACAATACATCTAATGTCCTAAACCCAAAACTCTCACCCTGTTCTGATAGTCTTATAGAAATTGTTCTTATAAAAGCATACTGTGATAAAAAACCGAAGAGAAATCAAGAAAAAAGGACAATGCCCTGGTAGTAGCAGAGTAGGATTAATGCGTTTATAAATGCTTTAGAATATATTATCCAAAGTCACTTGCAACCGAAAGAAACCTTTTTTCGAGCTTTCAAACTGTGCCTGGCTCACTTAAGGGTCCAAGAATTTGACCTGCGTCTAATGCTAATCCAAATCAAATATTCGGCAGGTTTTCACATCAGCCTCGTGCTTGTTAAAAAGTGAGAAGATAAATCAGGTATTTTGTGATGTGCCTTTTGCCGCTGTCTCGGATTGTTTGTTGGATTAGCAAGGTTATAAGCCATTGTTATTCCAACATTTTTCAACGTCCAAAATAACGTTCTGACGTTGAAACAACGTTGTTTGGACGTTAAAAAAGCATCCGTGCCTGCTGGGAAGCATGTCAATATTAATCCTGACGAACGTCACATGACCATTACTATGCCGCGTATGCAGTTTTCTTTCAGAATAGAGCAAAATCACCCCCTGATTAAGACAATTTAAAATCTCGTCAAACCCTTAACCGAGGTCACCTTTTCAGAGGAAGAAAAGACATTTGAAATCTACCGATATCCGGCCTGAAAATGCTGACGCATGCGCATTAACCCAGCAGACATTATCATAATGTTCTGAAGTAAGGTCTGATTAAAAAAAAAAAAATTTAAAAACTTACCGATTGTAGTTTCTTGTCAATAGCTACGGTAGACGAACTAGATGAGAAGGAAACACGTTCTTTGATGTAGATGCCAGAGTTCTTAGACTTCGATATGATTTCATCACTCAATTCTTTACCGTAATATTCGTCATCTGAATGAATCATGCCAGCCTGTTATTGAAAAAATTCATGCAATAAAAAATCATTCGAAACACGCAAACTATTTTCATTCTCATTTTAGATGGTATCCAATCCAATTAGGAAAGTTTATTCAAGTCAAAATGAATGTTTTTTTAAAAATACGAATTACTACGTAGAATCATTGATGGCATTTTTCTGTAACAAATTGTAAAACTAAAAGAATGAAATTTGCTTATATTTACATGAAATATATGACATGAGTCATGTGAAAGATTCTAATTCAAAGTTAAGTAAGTTATCGTTAAGCAAGTTAAACGAGGAGGCCTAGTGTTAGTAGCGGCTGGCCGTACAGCGGAAAACCCTCTTTCGCTAGCGCTAGAATAATTGGTGTATTTAGACTGAGGAGGGGCACCATACCTGCCAACGGCTCCTAGCAACTTACCGCACAATTCAGTTTACCTATTTTGTGCTACTCATTCGTTGAGTGGAAGATGGCCGGGATCGAACCTACAACCTTTCGATTGTATGTCGAGTGCTCTTCTGACTGAGCTAACCAGCCGGTGCGTTTTCAACTAATTGTTTAAAAAGATGCTAAACAGTACCAAATGTAAACAAACATTCTTACCTGTGTCCAGCGAAAGTGTTTAATGATATCCACAATGGTCTGTGCTTCTTTTTTATTATTCGAACTCGTCCGGAAGAAAGTCGGGTAGGTATCTTTGTCCAGTAACTTCATGGATTGTGAACGGTATGAAATCTGTGGCATGTTGGATTCTATACAAAGTGAATAAAAAGTCCCCTTGATGGATATGACCAATTTATTCCAACAAGCACGGAACGATGTTCTAACATTGTTTCAACGTCCAAATAACGTTTTGAAGTTGAAAAAACGTTTTTAAACGTTAAAACAGCTTCCTGTGCCTGATGGAGTTGAATGCTCCGAACACTAAAAACGGTTAGCTCATATTAAGCTTAAAGAGGGTTTTTACAGTGCGTAATTACTCGTGGTGGAAGAGTGGACACTCTATCAGTGCGTAGTAACTCGTGGTGGAAGAGTGGACCCTCTATCAGTGCGTAGTTACTCGTGGTGGAAGAGTGGACCCTCTATCAGTGCGTAGTTACTCGTGGTGGAAGAGTGGACCCTCTATTTGGAGATTTTCAATATTTAGCATTTTCATTAGTAGATTAATAATTCAATTAATAATCGCGTTTTTTATAGAAACGCGTAACACCAGACAGCTATCAGTTTTAATTATCAAGAGATTTGACAGAACTTTTCAGCTTTTGATGGAAATCACATTGCTTCGGATTATAAAATCTCGTTGGTATCAAATTTTAGTACAACGGTGATAAAAAATTATAAAGAGTAGATTTCTTTATCATTATAAAAGAAGCGACGGTAGTAGTCAATATATAATGACAAAATGACTCACAGAGAAGACACATAAGCAAAAAAGAAATACAATGTTTCTAAAGCAGAAATTATGCTTTTTTTTAGTTATAAATAGATTGAATTGAGGAAAGCAGAGGAAAGGGAAGGAAAGACAATTTTATTTTTTAAGAAAAAAGAATTCGGAAACTATAGAAGGTCTACAACAGACAGTGTGACATCTCTTTTCATTCTCCGAAAGCTCCAATCATCAGGCCGCGGCAGCAATAATAAAATGGTGAAAAGGGCAAGATGTGTTAATTTGAAAATGGAGAAGAGAAATCTATATCTCAATCAATTCTATCATTCAGGAAAAATTGAAATGAAATAGAAACTTTGTAAATAAGGAATTATTTAAGAAAAGAAAGATCATATGCAAAATATTGGAATTGTATTCGCTTTTAGCACCTTGCACCATTTAGAAGAAACTATGAAAAAAGGCTAACACCGTGAATTGATGCTGAGTTTAACACCAAATTCAATCTCAATCAATTCTATTACAGCTTCGTTTCTTAATTATTTAAGAATTGAAAGTGTTATAAAATAGGTGACATTTATAGTAAAAAATGAACGAGTATTTAAAACCCCCTTTATAACAATTTTTCTTTTGTTAGAATAGTTCTTTTCCCCAATTTTTCTTATTTTTACATAACTGTTGTTCTGCTACAGTG
The DNA here is from genome assembly GCA_032270745.1 of Tiaropsis multicirrata. Lineage (NCBI taxonomy): Eukaryota > Metazoa > Cnidaria > Hydrozoa > Leptothecata > Tiaropsidae > Tiaropsis > Tiaropsis multicirrata. The sequence continues at coordinate 8,635 of JAUJPO010123988.1, read as the reverse complement.
TTTCACTGCAGATGTGTAAAATGTTGAAAAGACACGGTCATAAAGTCTTAAAGGGGTTCCTAAACATTTGATAGAAAAGTGATGACTTCACATAGTGTTACTGACTACATCTGCATGATACTATTTAACTATTTGATTTGATTGAACCTAAAAACTCCATCATGAAAGCTCTGTTAAACAAAATAGTACGTTTCATACCCAAGAAGACGGTCTATCAAAACTCGTGAATTCACGATGTTAGCATTTTTTTAATGGTGCGAGGTGCTAAAAGAAATACAATTCCTATTTTTGCGTACGATCTTTCTTTTTAAAATTATACCTTTTCACAAAGTTTCTATTTAATTTCAATTTTTCCCTGGAAACATGATAATCGATTTTTTTTGTAATTTATTAAATTCACTTTCCGCCCCACTGGTCAGCCCAGTGGAAAATCGCTCAAAAGAGACCTGTTTTTTTCGCCCCAGTGGAGAAAACCATTTTAGGTAGAAAATCGGATATTTTATCTCACCCCTGTGGTAAAAAAAGAATTACAAAGAACCACCCCACTGAAAATATAATGAAAGAACACTAAAAGACATTACCACTTAACCCAATTCAGTGGGTTTTAAAGATTTGACTTTCACCTCATTCAGCTTTTGGTACCCACTGGGGCACAAAGACAGGAGTTTAACAACAAGGACTTACTGCTGCTGATGAATTCTTTTTGAATGGTAATAGAACAGGCTGAAGAATAAGCCCCAACCACACCAACCACATTACTATCTGCATGGAACTTCCTGGCAATTTCTTGGCAATCTGTTGTTGGATTCTTTCCCTCATCTTTTATCAAATCTGTAGAAGAAAGGAAAAACATGTGAAAAGCCAGGAACTAAAAAAAGACCTTTTAGCGAAACGGCAGTATCACTAAAATTCAAGAACTGGGCGCCGCCAGGAGCATAACCAAGCTAAAAGTCTTCCGCAATGGCGGGCGGCAAGGTCTTAAGCTACAATAAATTACAAGTTGTATTGAAATGTTGAATTCTGGAAAGACCTCACGTGGAGAAAATATATTTACACACCATAAGACTATACCTATTAGAGAAACCAGAAACGCCTGAGAATTCTCATTGCTAACGAGCTAAAAAACACCATCCTGTATTTTTTATCGTTTTCTCTTGCCAACACCTTAACGAACTTGTTAATGACCAGGTCATTAAAAAATAAACGTAATTACTATTTTCTTTTCTGTTGCAAATGACTTATGTAAAATGGTCATTTCCTATTAAATGCCAATAAAAGTCTCGTTAACAATTTACTGTTAAGCCACTATACCATCGATGGAGAAAAAATCCCAAAAGAAAAAAATCCACTTACTTTTAAAATCTGTCCGAAATTTGACAGGACTTTTTAAACGATTGACAGTATATACAGCTATCTTGAAGGCAGCTTCCTATAATAATCAAACATTATAATGAAATTATATTTACAGTACATTATCGCCAGACATAGCTGATCTGTACCATGAGGACCCCCTTATCAAATTACAAAACTAGGACTTGATAAAATCAATATTTGTCTTAACTTCGTCTCCAATTGCAAATCTAAAAGAGCAATTGATGGTCGCACGCAAGAAAAGTTTTTGTGATAAATTATTCCATATACTGTCAATATTGATTTAACAGTACATCTACTTAACAAAGAACATGAATTCATGTAAAAGTACTTATCGTATAAAGACCAACGCAAACAAATTAGCATTTCTTACCAACTCTTCCCCAAGCGGCTTTAAAGGGCCGTATGAGTCATCAAGCGGCGCAATGAAACCGAGGGATACATTAATGGATGCTGAGTAAGCAAATGTGGCTGAAAAAAAACAAAAACGAAGAAAAAATACATACTTGAAGGATTTGAAAGGGCTAACATGTTTTTAATAGATTTTTAATTACTTCTGAGGTATCGAGATTGGACTGTAATGTTATTTTTATGGCCCAATTAAGGTAACCTCAAGTAGGTATTTTGTTTAAATCGGTCTCATTTTAGGACCTCTCTCTCTTTCTTTCTAAAGTCATAATTGATCAACAAACTCAATTATCAAGAAAACAATGATTCTATCAGCAAATAACGAAGGAATTTAAGACCTATAACTTGTAATGAAAATATTGTTTGTAACTATTTGCCAACAACAAACAAAAAATGGTCATACGTAACAAATAAGGTATCAAAAGGTCCCTTAGATTTTTACTAATACATTAATTTTACATCTTGCTGGGACAAACTAATATTTGTTTTTGACAATTAGTCACAGACATTAGTTTTTGAGAATACCAACAAGACAACATTAAGGGAAACATGTACTACACTAAAGAATGCATAAAGCTGCCGAAACTGAATCATTATTCAAATGTGTGCAAAGAATTGGGATAAAAAAGAACGCAATTAGTAGCTTCCAGGTGCGCGGATACACGTTTCTACTCAAATAAGACTACACTATCCCTTTTGTATAGCGCACATTGAAATTGTGATTCTTTTTCAACAGATAGGAACACTGTTTTTATGTTTTTCACAGATACCTTTCCATAAATAAGAGCATTGCTTTGAAATAAAGTGTTGTGAAACAAGATATAGTGAGTAAAAACACTTGACTTTCAACCGATAAGAGTAAGAGGGTGCATCCCATTTGATCACTAGTGTTTGTGAGAAAAAGAGTAATCTAAAAGCAATGCCATGTTCGTGGGAAAAGATTTACATTAGGTATTCCTAACTGGATTTTTACATTCTATATCCACAACAACATTAGCGATTTCTCTTAGACTGTAATAACGAACGTCCAACTCACCGTGAAACGAAAATATACAACCCCAAAGAAATAGCGTAAAAATGTAATTGGAATGCTTCATGATACTGTTTTTCCTTTTCCTTCGATTGCTTCTGAATTTCTTATTGGCTCGTAGTGTTGGGTTCGTTTCTTCTGATCGTGTTTTTTTTGAATTGGTAGAACACTGTACACATGTCAAACCATTGTTTGTTTTGTTCGAGCTATAAAAAACAAAAATCCAAAATTATGAACATATAAACCCATTTATTTTGTACCCGTCTTTTCTCAAGTGAAATCAATATTAATCTGTCTTTTCACTAAGAGAATGAAATACGGGCACCCAAACTATTTTATTAAAGCAAAACAAGAAATATAGTAATGATAAAAGAAAAAATAACATCCAAATAAAAGAAAAAGTTTTCTCTACTATTAAAAAAAAGCAAAGTCAATTTTATGTTGGGAGTCCGTGTATTTTCACTTAGGGAAAAATCAACAAAAAATTATTTTCTCCATAACCATGGGTAAAAAAATAACATGAATTACACAACAAGACAAGAGAGAGAAACATATTAAAAATAACAACATGTGAATTATACAGTTCAGGCAGACGCTTCAAGCTGATGACAGTCGACTACATAATAACAACGAAATTTATCACGACAATCGAGCAATCACAAAAAAAAAAAGTTATTAACACCAAGTTGGCAAATAAAACGAAAATCCTCTTTTCTCTCTCTCTCTCTTTTGCTTTTGTGTAGCGGAATCCTATAATTGTTTCATCAAACATGGTTTTCATCGGATGAAATTATTTCAAACACACACACACACAGAAAAAGAAATTTATTATAAAATACATATTGAAACAGAAGAAGAAAATAGACTTTTTTTGCTTTTAATACTCGGGATGAAACACGGCCTACATAAAATATTTAAAGGCAGAGGGTTGGAATATAGAAAAAAACGAAAATAATATGATAGAAAACAGGGGTCAGTAAGGCGAAAATAATGAAATAATGAAAAATGAAAAGCTGAAATCTTACAGTGTTTCCGACGTCATCTGTTTTTTGTTTGATAAACTTTTTGGTGTAAATAATTTCTTTTTAGTCATCAACTATAAAAAAAAAAAAGTATCGATAATAAAACACGGGTAACTTCATTTGTAAATGTTTGATGTGACGTGATGTTACGTCCGACAATCGAAATATTTGTTCACACGCCCCTCTGGAGGTCATTTCTACCTTTCAGACATTTTTATAAATCTTGAATGTTGAATCAAGATACATGAATCATAAAGAAAAATCTTTATAAAACATAACTTTGTAAAACATTGCTCGCTGAGAAGGGTCTGAAATCTTTTCACGGTCAAAGATCTTTCCCAGGGCATATTTTGAAATAGAAAATATTCAGCTCCAGTTACCCTTCGAAAATATATTTACATATATTTAAAATTACAGCCCTCACTTATAACTGCGCCGAATAGTAGGTACTGTATAAAGTAAATTCAGAGTATGATCTGAAAATTCAGCCCTGGCTATAAGGCTGCAACAGTACCCAGGTGAAAAGTCCCGGGGGAGGTACTACCCTTGCCGGCCGACGGGGGTGTGCCGCTAGGGTTAAAAAAATGGACCCTACGTGGGACTCAAAATTCGCGAAAAAGGGACCCTGAATGAATGGGACTGAAGTGCCAAAATTTTCTCAAAATGTTCTACTTTTTCCCAAAATTTTCTCAAAATGTTCTACTTTTTCCCAAAAAGGCACCCTATGAGGGACAGACCTTTGTATTTTCGTATTTTTGAGACCCTGAATGGGAATCTAGATAGCTAAATTAGGGACCCTGAATGAGACTCTAGGTGAAACAAGGTACCCTGACCAGCGGCACATTCCCGTACCCTTTTTTGCCTAAGTACCCCCACCCCCCCCCCCCCCCCCCGAGATTGCAGCACAGTAATTAATATTACACACTTCATACTATTGAATTTGAATTCATAATTTAGGTATTCAATATCATCATAATATGATTATTTCCTTTTAATTTTTTTGATTTTCACAACACATAACACCATTACTATAACAACATACAACACTCCCAATAGCATTCACATGAGATTCGAATCTATAAACTAAGGTATTCATCGCTGCTAACGAGGCTGCTAACGTTATGGTAAACATCTTTGTCATGCTCATGCGAAAGCCCTTCATTATTCAAGCGCGATTCCCGGGAGAATTCCTCTTCATAACAAGATGGGGGCTGATTATTTTCTTGGTCGGTATGTGAACTCTGCATTTCACTTCTTTCAAGCAGTTCACGAGGATTGTCGTAATCGTCGTTGGGAAGATCATTTTGAAGTGAACTCTGTTTTCTCACCATTATTTGATTCTCCTTTGAGTTGGCTCCAGGAGGCCCACTCATTTGTTGGACCCGCCGACCATTTTCCACCCGATAACCATCGAAAGTAGCTGATCGTTGTTGTTTAGACAAGCTTGGTGTTTCTCTAGAACCAACAGGGTTGGTATTATATTTCTTGTACTGTTTGATAGCTGGTACACCTCCTCGTCTAGGTTGCTGGCTGGCTTGGTCTAGAAGCTCACCAGGATTGTCATAGTCTCCGTCTACGAATGCAGGGGACACTCATGCCAAATCTTTCAACAATCGGGACCATTGCCCGAGTAATGTGCAGTTTCTATTAACTCATAATACATGATACAGTTCCCGCAATTCATAATGATGCAATTCCCAGAAACTCAACGAAACTTCCACGAACTATTCGTAATACGAATTCCATAATACGACCTTTCCTAACTCGCCAAATGATCATCATCAAATGGAATTATCATCAAACGAGAACAATAGTTGTTACTGAAACATAGACATACCAACCATTTTAATGTATGACCCTGGGTCATCAGAAACATCGATCCCTATAAAAACAAAATACACAAAAACATTTAAAAATATGAATAATTATTGGAAAAAGATGTTCGAATTTTTTCAAGAATGCGGGAAACTCTGGAATTCCAGCGGAGTAAAGGTGTAAAAATATCATTTTTTCAGCTGGAATTCCCAGTGGTAACTCATAATAAATACGATATTCTCCAACTGGTTGTGTAAGGTTTCCAGTCTTCTGGAAAAGCTCAATTAATAATATTGATGTCTTACATGAATTTATTACCTTGGGCTTGACTTTGTTTACTAGCATAAGAGTACATCTTCACATAGCTCATTTCACCTTCTGTTGAATCAGCTGAAAGCATACGGTTTTTGTAAAAATATTTCGATTCTGTTGTTAGAAGTCATTCATTGGGTCTTTAAGGCAATGTTGTTCGTTGGAGCAACTTTTAGAGGGACTGGTAATTAGATTTGAAATTCCATCTACCCTTAGTTTAGAAGAACCTACGTTGGAAAGAATACCCTAAAGGTTGGGACAACCCCGTATACTGTAAGTTGACCCATCAGATTTAAACAGAAATATAGCCTCCTATTATTCATTAACATGTTTAAACAACGTCTGGAGAGAGAGATTAGTTGGACGTTGAAACAATGTTGAACAACGTTGTGTGTCTGCTGGGAAGGTAAATTTCCAGAACGAGGTGCTCCAGTAGAAACAAAAATAAATTAAAGTTCCGCCGCGTAGGATGAATGGGCTTTTCCGTCTCCCCCTGTTGAGTATATAGGATATCCAGGGGGGTCCGAAATTTTAATATCTTAGGATATCCAGGGGGTAAGAATCTGAAGACCGCAATCATATCCAGGGGGTTGGCGTTCAAAATTTTCAATATCCTAGGATATCCAGGTGGTAAGAATTTGAGGACCAAGGATATCCAAGGGGGTTTGAAATTTTTTGGATATCCAGGGGGTTGGTGTTAAGAAATCCTCAACAGAAAAGCCTAATATGTAAAAGAAAATATGGTACCTCCAATACCACCTTCTCTATGTGATCCTCTTTGCGGCGTCTTTAAGGAGCTCAATTCCAAATATCCTGCATCGTTAACATCATTTGATTCTGCAAATGAAAAAATCCATATTGATTCATATTGTCTATGTTTGATTGTTTGTTTCATGTCACATGACCAAATAAAAGTAAATTATCTATTGTTTTATTCGGTGTCAAACCAGTTGTGAAATTGTTTTCTCGCTACGACCTTATATTGCGAACGATTCTTAATCTCTCTTATAATAGATATTACTACATTATTAGAGCTTGAGCTTGTAGATCGGCCCAATTTGAAACCACTAAGTTTTCCGTAGTAAGGTCTCTTTAACGAGTTTGGAGAACGAAGCATCAAGATAAAATGTTCTCTTTTATTCAAGCGATTTTTGAGAATCTTGTACTAAAGAACGACGATGTCTCAAATGGAAGAAAAACAAGAGCCACAAGATGCAGATATTTATTTCCTAAGTAAAAGCTTCAATAGCCATAAAACAATAATCAACGATTGAAAATGAATGAAAAATGAGTGAGTGAGTCCCGACATGGTCACGATTTTACTTTGGTATCGTTTTGTCGCCTAATTTTTCGACGTTAGAAAACGAATGAGGTGAGCGCAGTCAACGATATCCAGATTCGCGCATCGAAAGGAAAAGAATATCATGAAAGAAAAAAATCGTTTTAACACCCCTACAGGTAGGGATCACCCTCGGCCCAAGGGGTTATGTTTTTTTAACGACGCAACGGATCCTCAAAGTCCGTAAATGGTTCCAAAAAATCCGAAAGTTAGAAATACATAGACTTACAGTCCCACGTCAATGCATCATCAGAATTGTCAATAGCATCAGTGGGGTGAGAAGCCCTGGGACCGAGGGTGAGGTAGGGATGTGCTGATACCCCTATAGAATAGGGATGTGTTGATCACAAAGAAGAAATTCATCACTTTCTTCTGCCCTGTTTGACCTTGAAGCCTTATGTTCTTATATACCTTGCTCTTATTAAAATTATGTATGTATACATTTCCGCGATTGATAGTTTTTGTCTGAAGGAAGACGCGAGAAGAATGAGCTCCCCCACAACACGCTAAACCGCGGGCGGTATTGAGGCGGATTTGATAGGGCGGCATCTTTTTGACCGTACGGAAGAAAAAAAGAAGAAAAGAAAAGGAAAAAAGAGAAAAGCCGTTTTAATAAATATTTCCTTTTAAAGTTATCATGCTCAACTGGGGCTCAACTATCATCCATGAGGCCCGAGTCCAATTCCCAGGGTGGTTATAGTTGTCAACTATTGTCTATAGATTAACGGAAGTAAATATTATGACGTGAAGACGAAAAAAGCTAATAGATTTAATTTTGGCCGTGGCCAGAAAAGTTCATTTAGCGAGTGATTAATTTGGTAAAAGCTGAAATTTGACACTTGAAATAACATTTTAGAAACATCCAAAAATACAGTTTAGATTGCATCGTAGATTTGGTAAGGTATCAAATAGAAATTTAATTTGGTTTGAATTTCATATCGCGTCACGTCATCTGTTTTCGTCATCCTTAGCTTAACACCCACCATCTGGTCCTCTGAGAACCAAAACATGGTCATCGCAAGCAGGGAAGACCAAAAGACCAAAAGAGAGAGACGTACGTCGACTCTCTTTCGAAGAGACACTGGAGAAAACAACTCAAACGAACTGGCAACAATGATGTTTCAGATAGAGTCATTTTGGCGAAACACACTGGTTGGCCGGATACGGCCTATCAGTTAGTTACTTTAGTTAGATATGATGGAAAAGTTATTATTATTACTTATTACTATCCAGCAGCAGACACAGAGTGTAATTCCAAAGGGCCAAATTGAGCCCATTGAAGTTTTCCGTAGTAAAGTCTCTTAAACGAGTTTGGAGAACGAAGCATCGAGACAAAAA
>JAUJPO010123877.1:0-21198 GCA_032270745.1 Tiaropsis multicirrata | reverse complement strand
AATTGTTTGGACGTTAAAAATGAATTGTTTGGACGTTAAAAATGAATTGTTTGGACGTTAAAAATGAATTGTTTGGATGTTAAAAATGAATTGTTTGGACGTTAAAAATGAATTGTTTGGACGTTAAAAATGAATTGTTTGGACGTTAAAAATGAATTGTTTGGACGTTAAAAATGAATTGTTTGGACGTTAAAAATGAATTGTTTGGACGTTAAAAATGAATTGTTTGGACGTTGAAACAACGTTCCGCACCAGCTGGGATTAGTTACAATTACATTCAAGGATTTTAGACGTTTTTTATAAGAACATAGTCTATAAGAACACTTAGGCTAAGATTTGTAAGTATTATCAATCTTTTTTCAACCCCCGGAAATTAAGTTTTAGACATTCTCCAACCCCCTGGCTAAGCCACACCCACGCCTATTAAAGACCAGAGAGTAAAGTAAGAACATCTGAAGAACATGCCAAGACTAGACAAGAGGGTGCTTTACGCTTTAAAATTAGTAGTGTTGTTACGGTTCTCTAGAGACAAAGCATTTTTCTTTGTTATTGGTATATATATTAAGAACATCGATAAGAATGTATTCTTAAACATCTGTATATCATATTAATGACATGAAATTTCTCATTCAAAGTTAGTATTTAGTGCAATAGTTAGTGAAATACGAAAGGAAAGAAATTTTGTCCCTAAAAAAATTGTGTCTACGAGTGCCATCAACTAATTGGAGGCTTTATGGTTATGCATCTTTCTGTAAAAACAGATAGTACGATACACTCAAAGAGAAATATTATGCAAAGGATATGGCCAGGATATGTTGTCAGGGGTTAACATAAAACGGCTCGTGTCTGGGGGTGTCTAAGGGTTAATTTGTGTGTCCGGGTATCAATGTAAAGCTTGTCAGGGGCTAAAACTGCTGTCAGGAGTAAAACGACGTGGGGTAAATTATGAGAAAAAGCTTACATCCTCGACCCCCGTGTACATTAATTTTACTGGAACAGCCTATTCACACAAAAATTTATGTCACAAGATATTTTCATTTTTAAAATTACATGTTATATGAGTTCCACACCTTCAACAACGAAAAATAATGACCACAACGAAACACACAACTATGTTAGCACTGACCCTTGACTTGATCATCCAATTGTTATAACGACCATCACCACTGTTATATGCTACTTTCATACTGTATTACATATTACATTCAATTACAAAATCCATAATACCCATAATACCAATTAAGTAAGATTTCGCCATTTTTTTATTCAATAAATATATATATATATATTTTTTCTTTTCTTAAAAAGATAATTGCCAAAAAAAATTTGTACAAAGCTGATTTTCACACGTTTACTTACCAAGCTTACTACCGAAAATATTTTCATCTTTAACTCAAAGTTCTATAAACAAATAGACGGCTGCACAATGGGAGGCCCGTTGTCAGTCATATTGTCCGATATATATCTGACTAAAATCGAGAAAGAAATTGTTGCGCCAACCAACCCGTCATTTTATCACCGATATGTCGACGACATTATAAACAGACGAAAAACTGACCAACCGGATATACTATTTGAATCTTTGAACAAAGACTCTAAACTTAAATTCACATGTGAAGTATGTCCAACAAAGTTCCTTGACACCAAGATTACCAAACAACCAGAAAACTCCTTTAAAACTGCTGTGCATAGAAAATTGAACAAAGTTCCAGCTCACTGGACCTCTAAAGCGCCAAAAAGATACAAACGCAACGCAATCAATAGTGACCTCTCCAGAGCCTACAAGATCTCGTCCAATTTCGAAAATAAGAAGTGTGTCATCAAAGATAAATTAAGCCGTGCTGATTTCCCAAAACCGTTCAACCAAAATGTCATTAGAAATTTCGAAACCAAACAAAGACTGCAACCACATATAACCAGCAATAACCCTGACGACCAAACCGAATTACCCAAACAAAAATTATATTTAAATGTACCATTCTGTGAAGAAAATGAAAAACTATCAAAACAATTTCTAAGGAAATTTAATAAATTCACAAACGATCGCCACATCCCTATTATGTCTTGGAATACAAGAAAAGTCAAAACTTTGTTTAAATTGAAGGATAGAAATCCATATCCGGCATGTAAAATCTATGAAGGTACTTGTGTTTGCGGAGAAAACTATATTGGAGAGACCAATCACAACGTCAAGACTAGATGGGCCGAACACCAAAATCCAAACCACAACTCTGAACCGGCAAAACACCTACAAAACAACCCAACCCATCATTTTGTTTGGAAATCCGTAATTAATGCATCAAAATTTACGGATCAGCGTCGAATTTTAGAAGCCTTTTTTATTGCCATCAAAGGACCTACTCTGAACAATCAAATAGAGACTCGTAAACTCTTACTTTTTAAATTGGTGTCACGTGAACATGTTAATAGCTTTTATCACTTTTTATTTCCACCTTGTACCATATTTTATGACTTCCTTTTTACTATTTAATTGTTTTTTAATTACTCACATTTTTTCGATTTTTAACAAATTTGTCAATTTTTTAATTTAGTGTATATGATAACTGATGATGGCGTAAGCCGAAAAGCTTTTTATCTTTTTAAGAGAAAAAATATATATATATTTATTGAATACCATAATACCACTATATATTAACTACCGGCGGCAAATTTGAGTTTTTAAAGGAACAACCTTGTTACATGATTGAATTTGTAGGCAACATACTATGATATATCACTGTTACCTTGCATAACATAATTTTATTTAGAAATGTTATTACAAGGCAAGTTCATCTTGTACACCGTTTCTTTTGAACATCGAAAACAAGTTAATGGAATGGATGTAACGTCTTGTAAGAGGGTGTATATTACAGAATGCAACAGCATTGATTGACCCCAAAACGGTTGGCAATAGGCGTACGACATTCACTGAAACTTCGGGTCGTAATAGCTTCAAATTTGATCGGTTCAAGACGAATTGGTAAATGACAAAGGCTCCCGCCACTCCTACCCAAAGATATAAGTAGACGACAGTGACGTTCAAGATGTTTCGGGTAGCATCAGAGACAGTTTGATTTAATTTCTGTAGTTGGCGCACGTGGTAGACAGAGAGCCCGTAGAAAATTACTGTCGACAACAGAAGCAGAAGGTTGAATGGTAAAACGTATTGGCTTGCGTACCCAATATGATGTCGAGCGTTCAGGTAGGTGCTAACGCTGGACAGAATGATAACCAATGCCAAATACCCGTTTAAAGTGACGCGGAAGCGAAGCGGAGTAAATTTGGCGCTGTATTCTTCCAAGTATTTGATTCGTAAAAAGCGGTCCAAACCGGTCAACGCGAACATATAATTTGCCCCGTAGATAGAGACGAGAGCAAACAAGTAGGCCCAGTGTAGTGCATCACAGCTGAGTTGCCGAGCGTAAATGAAAAAGGGAGTGCGAATCAAAGCTATCAGGCTGCTATACAGGTCTACACAGGATAAGTACATTAGCAATTTGATGGATTGATTCTGTAACTCTTCTGTTCTGTTGATAAAATGAATAACAAAACCATTTGCGAGCAGCCCGAAACAGCCACAAACTCCATACAAAGCAGTAAAGACAACTAGTGTTTTATCCTGGATGGACAAACTCGATCTCTCTTGTTGACAAAAAGGACTTTCTTTCAATACCACCAAGCTAGTAGCATTACTGGAACTGTTGAATGGCATTTTAAATGATCGATGGCAATGAACTCGAAAAGCATTTTGTTGATCTATTTATTATTCCATCCATCTCATTAATTTTTCATTACGCCTTATCTCTTTTTTTTACATGTTGCAATAAAAGTGTAAAACTTAACCCCTTCCCCTAACCCGATTTCGTGCAAAATCAAGATCAAGATGGCGTTTTTTTTACCCTAACAGATTTGTATGTGTTGTTCTTACTTCAACAACTGTTAATATGTTTCTATCTCTTACATTATTCTTAGATTAACTTGCTGAAATGAAACTTTTCATCTCTCTTTATCCCATACTGGCTATAGTTTTGAACTGACCCTTTTTGTTTTTATTGAAATTTTTTGCTGCTTTGTAGCTTTTTGTGTCAGAATGACAGTGCTCATTTTGTGAGTTGTTTTCTTCACATCTTAACGGAATTACTTCAGTGTTTTCATTTAGATATTGTTTTTTTAAATATCAGAGGCAGGGGGGGGGGGGCGTCATGAGCATGAAAAATCTCCATGGAAAACTTTCTTCAAATGTCTCAATCTCATCTCATACACTAAACTTCTGATCTTCTGATCGATGGTGGGACTACTGTTCTCAACCAGTCAAAAATCAACAATCTGTCAATCGCACGAAATTCCAAAGTTCAAAAAGTGGCGATCCATGTAAAATCACACGAGAGCCAGGCAAAAAGAGCTCGAGATTTGTAACGAACCATGTAGTCACGCACGAAACGTAGAAATTTGAAAATGGTTTGCGTATATAGGGACTTTTAAGCGATGGCGCTTACATATTACCAAACGACACGCGCTACGCGCGCAAATATCAGGATTGGATTAAATGAAATATCTGGATTGGATTGGATTGAACTAAACATTATCCTAAGGGATTGGATTGAATAGAAGGTTTGAAAGATAGAATATGGCTGGCATAGGCGAAATAATTCTTTTCCCCGGTTAAAGTTTTTTCTCTGCAAAAAAGGAAGGGATTTGTTCGGTTAGGATCAATCATAACAAGCATATCTCATTAAACAAAGTGAGAACCAGCCAGAAATTATAAACAAAGGGCTTTGGTACGAGAAAAGGCTGAAGAGCAATGGATTCAACTAAAAAAAATCTCAAGTGATAAGTGAAATCACAGTGAAAGTGATAAAAGAATTTATGAAAAATTATGTTTTTAACTTTTACCGACCTCGCTGCACGCGCTCGTTCCGCTAAAAAAAGGAAAAAGGTTCTCACCTGAACCTTCACGGCTGCTTTCACCCTCCTTTGCTGTACTCTCTCCTTCCTTTCGATGACCATACATCTATACCAACGTTGGATTCTTAAAACACCCAAGCAGGAGCGTGAAGCTTGAACGAAACCCTGGACAACAATTTTTCTAGCCTCCAACAAAACCTGTATGGGGGTGATAAAGTGAGAAACAAGTTGAACATGATTGGACCTACCTGAGAAAAGAGGGACCCAGTCTCCCAGGGCGAAAAAATAATTTTGTAAAGAATGAAAAACATCCCATACAAATGTCAGCCAAACAGACAATTATTTGCTTGATTTTAACAAAATGTGCTTATAAAATTATAATTTTTGTCACCAAAAGTGAATTTCTTTCCATTAGGTATTCGGATATAAGAATGACTACTTGCCAAAAAATTCACTAGATGATTTCGCCGTGACGTTTATTGTTATTGAATGACTAAACCTAAAATAGTCATTAGTAAACAGAGCCATGAGTAAGATGTAAACATGCGAAATCATCTATTATAAATGGATTAAAACTAACCAGACGTACCTTTTCTTGTTTTCGTTGCAAGTAGGATCTGAAGACCGTTTGAATGATTACAGCAGCCTTGTTTTCAGTTCTGTTTTCTTTGGATTGCCAATACATTCTCAAGACTCGTTGTATGGTGATCGCAGCTTGCTTCTGTTCTAGGAATCGGTCACGCAATCTCTTCATGACGACGAAAGATGTGTAGACATTCTCAATAATACGAACAGATCTGGTTTGATTAATCAAAGTCTGAATACGTTCTGATGTTTGCCGACGAGCTATCGAATGTTTATAGTTCTTTTGAATAAGGAGAGCTGCTTGCCGCATTCTGAGGTATTGCTGGCGAGCCTGTTCTCCTTTAGAATGTGACAAATACCAGATTTCCAATCTAGATACGGCCATCTTTTGTTGGTGATAGATGAAACGTTGTTTGGACATTCTCCAATAGCTTTGGATACAGATTGCACAATTTTGCTTCTCCAGAAATGATTTTCGAGCTATTGACATTCTGAAAAGGGATTGAATTTTTAGAGCAGATTTCTTCATCTCAATATATTGCCGACGAATATGAAGTGAAGTATACCATCTTTGTATGGACAAAACAGCTCTTTTTTCTAACAGATATCGTGAGCGTTTCACCGACATTCTCCAATAACTTTGAATGCAGATGGCAGCTTCTTGTTTTCCCAAGAACAACCTTCGAGCTATCCACATCCTGAAGATGGATTGGATGTTCAACGCAGCCTGCTTCTTCAAAATGAAATCGTTGCGAGTTTCTCTAGATTTGGCTTGTGACAAATACCATTGCTCTATAGTCAAAACAGCTGATTTTTGTTCAAAATATCTGGAACGCTGAGACGCCATTCTCAAATAAGATTGTAAAACGATTGCTGAATCCCTCGTCTTCAAAAAATTCCTTCTAGCTAAGAACATTCGGAACCCAGACTGGATCTTCGAGGCTGCCTCTCGTTGACGATATCCACGGAAAGCTTTCTGGATGGCGCGGCAAGCTTCACATTTACTCAAAAACGAGTTTCGGAGTTGCTTAGTAACCACAGCGTCTCTCCACCATATTTGAATGAATAAAGATGCAGCTCTCGTTTCTTGGTACGATTTTCGTGCTTGATGAGCACGAATGCACGCTTGAACCGTGACAATTTTCCCACGCGTGATGTGATATTCTCTCCATTGTTGTTGGCCAAGCTTAACTGCACGATACCATTCCTGTATGGTCGAAGCTGCCAGACTCTGTTTCCTGGAAACGTTGTATCTTGACCAGCATCGCTGAATAGCAAATGCTGCATCTTGTTCTGCTCTCTCTTGCTTGAGCTGGCTCACCATATTCTTCGCCTTTAGCATCTTAAAGCAATATTGAATTGTCTTCGATGCAGCATTGCGTTGTTTCATATTTTGATATGTCCTCAAGCATTGCACGCGTCGTACAAAGCTCTGCAACTTAACCGTAGCTTTCTTCATCTCAGAATATCTGCGCACAGCTATCATTTTACGAGCATTCTTTTGCGCAACCAGAACAGCAGCTCGGAGGTCGAGATACTTTTTGCGAGCGATGAACCGTCTAACAGAAGCTTGTAAACGAACGATGGCCAGTTTTCGAGCTTTAACATTCCTCCTAACAAGCGAGCCCCTCAACAAAGCTTGGATGGTAATAACAGCTCCCCTGGTCACGTGATATTGAAGATAGCAAGAATATCCAACAGCGTAAGCACGGTAGCGACGTTGAATAACGATACACGCGTTTTGTTGACGTAAAAAACTTTGACGTGCTACGAACATCCGAGCGACGGACTGTATAACGACAGCTGCGTTCATTTGACATGCTTCTTTAACCGATTGTTGCATTTTGATGTATTGCTTTCTTGCTAAAAAGCCTCTGACCGCACTTTGAAGACGGATGATAGATCTCTTCTGCTCACTAAACAATCTCTGACAACAATGGCGTCTCCAATAGGATTGAATTTTTATACTGGCTAGTTTCTTCTCCATGAATGCTTGTCTTGCGGCCAGCATTCGTGCATTGGCTTGAAGTACGACGACTGCGTCACGTTGTCTCTTGAAGCTCCTTTTAGCTTGCGCCATTCGATAAAAAGACTGGATTTTAATAGCACTCTCCATTTTCTTTTGATAAATTCTTTGCTTGCAATGTCTCCTCCATGCAGATTGGATAACTACCGAACTTTTCTTGTATAGTTGGAAGCCAGTTCGATGTTGGTGCATTCGCCACACAGATTGAATCTTAACTACTGCACTTTTTTGCTCTCTCAACATACACCTTGCGCGAATCATTCTACAGATCGATTGTAACACTAAAACAGCTTCTTTTTGCTTGCAAAACTCTCTTCGTTGAGCGTGGCATCTCACGAAAGATTGGATTTTCAAAACAGCGGATTTCTGTGACTGGTAATGTCTTCTTTCCTTTGACATTCGTACTGCAGATTGGATCAATACCACACATCTTAGGGTGTTATAATACATCTGCTGATATTTATGCTTTCGCCATGTTTTCTGAATGAGAAGAGCAGCTGATCTAGATTTCTGATACCGTGAACGTTGTAAATACATTCGAATGGCGGATTGAAGACATATAGCGGAACAGACTTGCTGTGTGTAGTTTTTTCTCTGCTGATACGTACGCCAAATGGATTGGATTTTAATCGCACTTCTTTTCTGGGCCAGATATGAATCACGTGACACACGCACGCGCCAAAGGGATTGAATCTTGATGACATCATTTCTTAATTGATCGTATTCTTTTCGGGCTGTATACATTTTGTAAGTCGACTGAATGCACGTTGCGGCTTGTCGCTGTTCTTTCATTTTCATACGGTTTAAGTATGTTCTCCAAGCTGATTGTATATTTATGGCAGCACATTTGCACTGAATATAACGATTTCTTGTTTCGTGTGTACGCCAAACAGATTGTATCAAGGAAGCAGCTCGCTTCTTTATAAGATACTTTGACCTAGCCTGGGACATACGTACAATAGACTGGATGAGAACGACAGCGTCTCTCTGCTTCTTGAATTCAGTTCTGCAGCTATAACCACGGTATATTGATTGAATAGAAACGGCAGATTTCTTCTTGGAATGGAATCGGCGGTGGGCTTGATAGCCTCTGA
Organism: Tiaropsis multicirrata; assembly: GCA_032270745.1. NCBI lineage: Eukaryota > Metazoa > Cnidaria > Hydrozoa > Leptothecata > Tiaropsidae > Tiaropsis > Tiaropsis multicirrata. Next base: position 12,588 of record JAUJPO010123877.1, on the reverse strand, counting down.
TTGATTTCTGCATGATCAGAACAGAGGCTTGTATACTCCTGTACTCCTTCCTTGCTAAGAACATGCGAACGCTAGCTTGGATTTGTATACAAGACATTCTCACAGATAAATACTTTTGGCACTGGATGGACGATCTGAAGTAGGATTGTATCAGTATAGCAGCTTGTTTCTTCTCTATGAAAGATTGACGTTGCGCATGCATTCGGTATGTAGCTTGGATTCTAGTTACTAATCGGAGAGTTTCACGGTATTCTTTCTGACACTTCCAACGTCGTATTTGGCTTTGTGCTTTGATAATTTGGTTTCGCTTTTGAAGGTAATCCCTTCTGTCGCATACCATTCTCCACCATGAAGATAGCCTAGTAACTGCATTCTTCGTTGTTGTGAAGTCTTTCCAAGTCTTGTAAGCACGGTAACTAGACTGAATCTTGACGGCTGATTGTCTGATCTGTTGATAGCGTTTAGATGCCAAATAGGAGCGAACGTTCGATTGGACGATGATAACAGCTTTTTGCTGGTTGAGATACGAAAATCGGGCGATTGACATACGTGAAAATGATTGAAGAACAACAACGACCTTTATCATTTTGTGGAATTGCTTTTCTTGGTGAACCATGCGCCACCAAGCCTGGATACGCAAACAAGATTGTCGTTTCTGCTTAAAAACGCGTTTGACAAGAACCATTCGATAAATAGACTGTATCTGAACGGCGCTTTCTTTCAGTTTGACATACTGCTTCGAGATGATCAACATTCGAACAAAAGATTGAATACGCAGAGCAGCCGTCTTCTTGGCAGTATATTCCTGCTGACAGACTTTCATTTTGTGGATGCTTTGCAAAGTGATTACAGAGCGACGAAGAAGGCTAAATTGTTGACGCTCTTCCATCATGGCACGGTAGGCTCTCCACTGTTGTTGAATGCATAGGGCAGCTTTTTTCTTCTTTAAATGACGAGAGCGATGGATAAAGGATCGGACCAAGGATTGCACTGTTACAATCGATCTGTGCATTTTGTGAACCAATTTCTCTTGTCTTCGCGTAACGTAGAGCCGATAGTTGCGTTGAATAAGAACAGCACTACGCTTTGCAATCAGGTAATTTCTTCTAGTTAAAATCATTCGAGCAAATGCTTGAAGACGGATAACAGCACGCCTGGTATTCAGGTAATCTACTTGGGCAAGATTGCGCATCTCCGTCGCTCGCCACCTTGCTTGGATTAGCGAAGTAGCTTTGAGTCTCGTCTCTCCTTCTCTTCGAACAACGTGACCTCTGTATGTAGATTGTATGAGAATGCAAGAAGCACGTTTCTTTTGGTATAAAGATGATAGTGTTTTAGTCTGGAGGTGACATTTCCAAGTCTGTTGGATCTTCTCGGCACAGTCCTGTTGATGTTGAAGACGTCTCTGCGCCAAGATACGTCTAAAGTGCGATTGCAAAGTAATACAAGCTTCCCGTTTACATTTAAACTCCTCGAGAGTGTTCCTTGATTCTCTGTAGCCTCTCCAACGCTGTTGGATAATGGTGCACGATTGACGTTGCTGATCATACAAACGTTTTTGCTGAATCATTATGTACCAACATTGAACCTTGACTGCAGCTTTGTGACGCGACCGTGTCTCCAAGCAGCTTCTCCACCAGCCCTGGAGACATTTAGCTGAATCAACAATCTTCAAGAATTCAGACCGCTGCAAAAGCATTAATCTGGTACATCGATACCATTGTTGAATCACACCAGAAGCGTTCTGGAGATCCACAAAACGCCGTCTCGAGCAGTATCCTCTCCAAGCGCTTTGGATGGCTGTTGCACATTCATTGTAGAACATATGGTCCTGGTGATGTTGGTACTTTCTCCATGTCTGTTGGATGAGGATTGCAGCATTGTTGAACCTGACCATACGGCGCTGGACATGTTGGCGATAAGCACGTTGGATAATGATCGCAGATGATCTTTGCTGCAAGAACTGGTACCTATATAAAGAAAATGGACTATCATGAAAAAAACAGGGAGCAGGGCTAAGAAAACTTTCTGATATGCTTGTATTTTTAGAATTTGTAATTTTCCATCTAAACTTAATAAATTTCAATTAAATCTCAATTCTAAAAATCATTGGGCCTTTTATATCGATGGGTTCAAATAAATAAAGTGTTAAAGGCCTTGAACACGAGTTAAGGGTATTAATTTTCGTGGGGATTAAAATCATGATTAAACTAAAACCCTTAGGCAATTGAAAGAAAATAGGCAATTGAAAGAAAATAGGCAAATTTGCGACATTGGATCTTCGCGGAGAGTTTCAATTTTTCAATTCGCGAAAAAAAAAAACCCGCGAAAATTAATACATTGCAAGAAACATTGAAAACTATCACACTAAAATGAGCATTGACCACCAATGAGTATCTTACCTGAGTTTAGACGCCTCCAAGTAATCACGGTAAACGCATTGAATAACGTAGGCGGCCGCGTCCATTACTTCCAAATGACGTAATGTTAGCCATCTTCTAGCAACTGATTGACAAATGATGACACATTCCCGATCGAAGAGATAATTCATTCTTGTTATGTAGCCACGGAAACATGCTTGGATCTTGGTGACAGCTCGATGTTTGATCTAAAAAGTTTTTCAAAACAAATTAACAATCTAATCTCGAGATCGTAATTCTTTGCTTCGCCGTCTGAGTCTTAATTATAGAATTCAAGACAGAATTAACAATATTTAAAAAGTTAACTCTTAACAGGTTTTTAATATTACCTTTGCAACAAATCTAAAGTCAATCTTCATTGTCTAGTCACTCAAAAGGCAAATTTCATAAATACAAGTTAAACCTGTTTTATGAGTTGATTCTCAGCAGAGCAATCTAGTTTTTTCTGGTACATGGATATGTCCCAAGTAAGTGATTAAAAACTATCAAACGGTATTGCATAAGCCAACAAACTTTTAAGACACTAATCTTTACCTGAAAGGCAGCTTGCTTCTTTGACAAAATATACTTCTTCCAGGCAAGTTGAATGGTGCGCGCGGCGCGTGTTTCTTTTTGGATACTGAGGAGTCTCGAACACAGGTAAGATGCATAAGTAATAACCACCTGAAAAGAAGAAAGATTTCTGAAGAGTGAAATACAAATCATTTGACAAAGGTCTCTAAAAATCGTTTGAATAAAAGAGACAAAAATTTTGTCTCGATACACTTCATTCTCCTAACTCGTTTACTAAGGAGAACGTGAGCAGTCTCCATTAATTGACTCAACGAACCTCCGTATTATGTGCCGAAAAATTCATTAATTGCAGTATTTTTAGTTACTGGCTCCCTGATAAATTAGGTCATCTTTCGAAAACATCTCTAGGATGTTAATCTTAATACCTTTTCATCAGGAATTGTGTTGCTCATATCACTTGCGCGTAGCATGGTTGGAATGCCACCTAATTCATGAATCTGAGTGAAAGAAAAAGAAAGAAGAAAATAGAAGATTTTAGGTCCAATCTTATCACGAATAAAATAAATATGAGAAAAATGAGAAAAAGCAACACTCTCTGTCAAAGTTTTTGAGAGCCTCTACCACTGTGAAAATGCTAAATGCGAGAGCGAATCCAGGAAATGAACGATCTCATGGAGATTCAAAACGTGTTCGAATTGCATCTTTATTTTCTATAAGAGTTGATGAAGAATATAACTAGAAGAATGTTTTACAAAAATGTCATCAGACTTACTGATTCGTTTAAGACACGGTAATTTTCTTTCTCGTTGCTCAACAACGTTTCCAAACGGCGGTTTACGCCAGTGCCTGAAATTGAAAAAAATAATATTACAATATATTATATAGCTGTCCGGTGTGTAATTGTTTTCTTACCTCAACGGACAAATGTTTTTCTTGCGTCGGTCAAAACGAAATTCATTCAGTGAATATTTAGCGGAGAAAATTATACTAAAGTAAATTCTACGTTTTTTATAAGAACAGAACAATATAAGAACATAAAGCTACAAAGCCAAAAATGTCAAGAGCATTCAAAGCTTTAAAAATACCTATTAAAAAGTAGCAAAAAAAAGGCTGTTTTTTTTAAGCATAAATTAAGAACATTGTTTTAGGTTTAAATTCAGAACAAGTTAAGAACATCTCTTATGACTTCTTTTAATCACAACGTGCTTATAATAAAAACGTGTTAAAACGTGCCTCACTGCGAATACAAACGGGAAAGTTCAACGATAACATTATAAAAATATAATATTGCCTTAACGCAAGGTGAGGTATAATTGTACAAACTACCTCCACTGATAAATTTTGATGTATCGAATAAAATTTAGGCCGTCCTAAACAAAACGTTTGTTTCCGGTCCACGGCCTGGTGAAAGTTTTTTTGCGAGGCACCCGGCCGTTTTTTTTTTTAGTATGGAGTAAAAAAGATATAAATGTTCGAAAATAGCCTTAAAATCATTAAAAGCATTGAGGCTTCCACAATTTTCCAAATAGAGTCAAAAGAAAAACCTAAATCACTCGAATTTCGAAAAATAAATCCCGGCCAACCGCGGACCGGAAACATAATTTTTTTTAAAGATGGCCTAAGTGGGGTCAGGATGAGAGAAAAAAATACAGAATAAAAAAACATAACATACTAGGACTGAAGCATTTAGTCCAATTGTCATAGAAGAAGTCATCTTCATTTTCGCCATCTTCTTGTTGTGCCACACTACATGTTTGCGTTGTCTCTTGGTTGATCAACGATCGCGGTAAAATGTCCGGATGGTAGAAGTTGATCAAACAACAGAATGCGATGCCGTCCGAGAAAGATACAGTGAAATTCTCGATCTTTAATAAAATGAGAATGTAAGTGAGACACGCATTTTTTACAAGAATACTGACTTACTGTTTTTACGAGGGTGAGCATTATTTTTCTATTGTTATAAACAATAGGCCTATTGTTCCAAACCCAAAATCTCACCCTGATATTCTTATAGGAACTATTCTTATAAAAAGAGGCGTGTATACCTTAAGGAAGAAATTTTGTATTTATTTTGCCTAAAAATGTCATGTTCAGGGGGTAAATATTTTTTTAACTGATCTTTTCGCGACTCGCGATTAACACCCAAATTAACAAAATTCAGTTTAAAAACATTTGTAAAAATCCCTTACCTTTAAGACTTTCCAAAATCTAAAAATGTCCACTTCTTCATTTTCTATCATCCGCGTAAAAGAATTTTGAGAAATAAAAACATTGGATGGTTCTCGAACTGCGTGGGACAGTCGAACCTCGTGCGTGCTGCAATAACTAATGCACCACGATATTAGACACATAACCCTCTGATCTGGATCAAGGAATTACATGGTAATTTCTCTTTTATTTACCTTCACATCATAATGAGCGCAAACAGTTTTGCACCATTTCAAGAGCAATCTCAACTTGTCTGATTTGAAATACAACGACTCTTGACCACCATCCAACGAATCTCTTCGATCTAATCCCAAGAAATCGCCACCACCAGACTGTGATTCCAAGAGTGCGATGGACTGTTTGTGAAGTTTTAAACTTTTGGTCAAATAGTCCACTTCTTCTTTCAACTTCTCAACTTCTAATAACACACCAACCTAGTTGTTTAAAAGAAAAGCATAGTAGCCAAGCATATTGCCAGCATAATATATATTATTATAAATGGTAAAATCATATAGTCTAGTCAAGTATAATAAGTAGCATTATACTATAGATACAAAAAGATGCAACAGGCAACGTCTGGGGGTAGGTGTCCACTGCTCAGAAGTGTTTTTTCAAGAGATTCTGACTCGATAGGGGATATATTTGTCTAATAATTAGAGACTTAAGTGTTCGCCGTTTAGAGTGTAAGCTAATAAGAGTTTACTGCATAATGATAAGAAAAAGTGAATATTGAGCTACTTCAGTTGAAAGTCATGGTGTAGAATGACCTTGTCACCATGGTTACTTACTTGGAAATGAAATATCATTTGCCATAGCAGAAGAAGCGTCTTTTCTCTGTGTCCATCCACCACGCATTTTGCATCTAAAGAAAATACACAGACAAAAAAAATGAAAATACCATAATTCAACGGTATCGAAACATTATAAAAATCTTCAATTTCAATATTAATGAGGGAATGTGCAAGGAACAAAGTTTCTCCGGTGGCTCGACATGTTAGTTTGTTGCTTTATTAATGAGGAATTTACAAACTTAAAGTGCTCGTAGAAGAATAATAACCTCAACAGTCCGTATAAAGAGTGGGCATCATCCGTAGGCGAATAAATGGACTTTTTTAACTAAATATGTTGCTTTTTTATGTTGTTGTTTTTTTAACAAACAGGCTGATCTATGCTACAAAATGTTAACATATTCCAAGACTTTGTGAGGGGCATCCAATAATCTGATCCATAAAGGGCATTTTAATAAATGGCCTGTTCAATGAATAATCATCCTTTGGTATTCGATTCAGTGTCTATTCCACACCATAGAGTCTTATTTCTGTCACATAGTGATTTAACCTAGTATGAACCCCACCCTCTCTATAGGGAGTTGAGCCTTCCAAAAATTGCAAAGTACTGTAGGGGAAGATGAAAGGTTTATGAGTAAAAAGGGAGGGGTTGGGGAAAAAAGTGGGAATAAAGAAAAGAGGGTGAGATGTATGAATGAAAGATGATTAAAGATAGATGTAGGTGGGGTGATTTTAAGTCAGACTTTTCTGTACACTATGTTACATAGTGAAGACAGCCTACCTTGTATTAGTTTCAGTCCACCTGCTTTCAAACATTCCAAAGCGATATTCACATTGTGCACTTTCTAAAATCGTAGAAAAAATTGACAACTAATAATTAAGTCGCATAAGGAGGTTGTTTTTCTAAATGGGAGCTGTCCCAAAATAATATAATTTCATTTCAAGTATTGATCAAACATTTGTTGGGTTGTAAATTATGCTTATGCACAGAATCTAGACTTGCATAAAAATTGAGAACATTTTTATAACTACAACACAAATGGAGACTTAATCAAATGGATGTTTGCACATAACAAAAGAAAATGAATAATTAATCAATTTAATAAGAGCGAGGTGTTCAAACCTGTAACCGGCTGACAGCTGGTAGACGCAATTTGGATGACAATACCCAACGTTTGGTCAGTAGTTCAACCACTCGTCTAAAGAAAAAGTATAAACAAAACTCAAAAAGTTAGAGATATAGTTTCACATGGACCATTGTGTGGAGCGTGTACATCCATCCTAAGACTTTTAGGAAGCTTTCAGTTATTTTTACGAGGCCCAGTTGGCTAACATTTGAACAATATGAAAAGCAAAAAAATTCGGTTGAGGACCCTTGCTTTCAAGTAAACAACGTTTATAACGTATTAAATCGAGGCAAATAGACACTTACCTCACTTATTCATGATATGCGTAAGTTAGCATTACGTCACTTTTCCTAACGGAAACGCCCAAAATAGAGGACAAATTCAGGATTTTTTGGCTGTTTCCGTTAAGAAAAATTACGTAATGCTAACCCATATCATGAATATTATTAACAACAAAATAAAATCAAAGGAAACAATTTTTAAAAGACTAATCTTAATAAACTTACACAAGTCTTACACCATCTCTTAGATCAACTGAAATGTTTTTGATACCAAAATCATATTCATCAAGTACAGTCTATAAATGAATCAAGTATATCATTACCAAAAATTTGGCCTTGGTCTCGGACAAAATGGAAGAAGAAAGAATTTTAACAATAAACCTAAGATATACTCTGGTTCCGAACGACTTCAGGTGTTCAAATCAACAATTCTCAAGATATTTGCAAATAAACTTACTTGACTATGCCCGATGGTGATTCCCATGTAAGACAAATGTTTGGTGATATCTCCTTCACCTTTTAAAAAGTCTTTTGAGAAGTTCAAAAGGATGTCTCGAGTTGCCTGAAAAAGATTAATTAACTATTGAATCTGGTGCAGGGTTGGAAGCACAAATTTTCGTCAAAATATTTCAAAAGGGCTTTATCAGACGATGCTATGAAAAGCATTAGCAAGCAACTTTGAGATGTTGGAAGAAGTTTGCTTTTCAAAATTTCAAAAAAGGTCAAAAGTTTACAACATAGAAGCTGAAGCAACGCGGCATCAGGAGGTTTAGGATCTGCAAATTTGAGACCACTCAAGTTTCCTGTAGTTGAGTCTTTTAAATGAGTTTGGAGAACAACGCATCGAGACAAAAAATTGTCTCTTTTTTTCAAGTTATTTTTAGAGACTTTTGTACTAAAAGAACGATGTGATATCAAATTGGAAGATGAAATACATGTTAGCCCATACCTTGATTTGAGAGTCTTTGTTGAACAAGCATGGATCGTGATCAATCAAATGTTTCCTTTTGGCATGATCCAAAAAACAGACCAACAATAAGAACTTCTTCAATGCGAATTTGCATAACGCCTCCTCATAACCTGGTTTGAAGTAATTTGGCACAGTCGGGTGGGCGTATTCGGCAGCTATGTCAGGATTGGATAAAAGTCTTGTTGATATGAATTTCGATAAATTGTGTACATCACTGTTTGAATGCAATAGAATCATTTCTCCATAAATAACCTGTAAGGGAAATTCAAGAGCTTAGATCGAAAATATTATGCACAAAGCCTGCTTAAAAATTTTAGCATTAAAGATACACATGGCTAGAGGTCAGGTAAATTCAGAAGAATTGTAACTTCAAGTTTTCTCAACAACATTTTTTAAAGCCTGCATGGAGGTCAAAGATTAAAACCATATTTCAGTAACACAGCAAAAATACTGATGATTCAAAATTAAAGAAAAAAGAGAGTTGACACTTTTCAACAAACAGCCTATTTTTTATGCCTTTTAAGGGTCTGATTATCGGACGCTGCCCCTCACAAAATCTTCCAGATATGTTAAAATCTATAGTAAAAATAGTCTTTTTGTAAAAAAAACATCCAAAACAAAAAAGTGACAAAGTCAAACCAAACCTAAAACTTTAAAACTAATATTGAAAATTATAATACCTCTAGTCCAATTCGTAGCCAAAGTGAGTTAAAGGAAAGTAGCAACTTGACTATCTGGTTCTTGATACCTAAAAACAAAGGGAAAGCAGGGCTTGAAATAACCATATTCGCATGGTCGGACACTATGTCCGATTGCATTTTTAGTAAAATTGGTCAGACATGTCCTATGTGTTTGTATTTTTTGGTTGGACAAATTAAAATTAAATTTTTTATAGACAACATACAATTAGCAAGTTTATCTTGCCCTTTTCAACTAAACTTTGTTCAACTGCAGATTTTATAAATAAAGAAGTTACTGATCTTATGAGATTATATTTTCTTTGTTTCATTTGAAAATGTATCTGACAAATTTTTATGAAGGCACCAAAAGTAATTGGGTCAGACATGATGTCCTACTAGAATCTATTTGGGTCGGACATTCCAGCAATTAGGTCGGACAGTGTCCTATATCCGGCCGTTATTTCAAGCCCTGGGAAAGCAAAAAAACATGAAAAAACAGAGTATTAAAAAACACAGTTATTATTGTTCTTATATTATGAAAACCGCATAACTTTGCTACCTAAAAGGCAAATTATTTTTGAAGAAAATGTTAAGATGTAAAGAGATGTTAAGTGGACAAAGTAAATTGTTTGTGAAGAGAAATATATGAAGGTCATTTATCTTACTTAAAAATCACTACAAAATTTTATTGTCCAAAAAAAGATTATATTGTTAAAAAGCCAATTTTTGCAGTCTGAATGCTAACTCAAAAATGTGTTAAGCTTTCACAATGTTTGCCAGAAGTATTGTAATATTGCTTTGTCATTATAAGATAAGAACAGAGATTGGAATGAAAGATCTGCATTTCGAATATATAATAACTCAATATTCACTGGTTCACCAATAAACATAAATATTATACTTTTCAATTTGAAGAAGAGCTATACCAAAAAAGCTTTATAAATATTGTTTTTGAATAAAAACGTTTTTTTTCCCGCAAAATAATGATTGTTAGGGCCATGAAATTTTGAGGATTTGACCATTTGGAAGTGGCTTAATAGCTCCAGAAGTCAAGAAATTAAGATACAAGGCTTAAAATGTGCGCTGTAAGCCGTATAAGGGGTTTTATATGAATATGAATCCTACCTAAGTCAGCTAGAATATGTTTTTCTCCTCTCACTGAAATCAAGCCGCATTCCACTTCTTTTTCAATCTTATGAATGACGAACATGAAATCTTCTGACTGATAACACCTGCATGCAGAGCGTCGCAATTGAACCATTCGACGACGTAAAGAGTACGCACGGAATGAGAGCAATTCACGAGTAGGAGCTACTTCTTGTTTCTTTTGCGCATCAACAGTAAAGGTTTCTAAAATTGGAAAAATATAATGTCTAACTTAAAAGGGAGATAATTCAAGCAACTAGTTACAAGAATTTCATATATTATTCATTTTTGAAAGATTAGATAAAAATTACATAAAACAAAAAATACTAAAAAAATAAGATTTTACAGGCTTTTTACCTCTTCGATCTTGAGACAGAGTGTTATCAGGACAATTTTCTTCAAATGGTGTCAACAAATAGTTCAACCAGTTAGTAAAACCTACAAATAAAAAAGTTCAAATTTTCAATTAGATGTTATAATTTTACTTCTTTGAATGAACCTCAATAAGTTTCAATGTCTAACTGTCCTAAAAGGAATTCTAATCATGTTATTGTTTTCTGAAGATAGATAAGTGCTTTTTGAGGAGAGCCCTATACGTATTTCTGAAGAAAATTTTATGTATTTTATAAGGAAAGTCCAAGTATTTTAAGAAAATCCGATATACATTAAGGGAAATCTTGCATATAGAATCTAATATAGAACCTAATTTTTTTTTGAAGGAAAAAGTTACACCCAAGGAAATTCTACTGTATTATGAAAGGAATAAACTACAAGCCTCTTTCTTGCTTTTCTATCCATCGTTCGTCATAAAACATATTCTTTGCAGCAAATGGCATTGGATGTCTTGGCATTGTTTGATTGACTTCTTTTGCAAGCTTCAGTCTCTTCATGGCCAAACCCTTTTTTAGTGTTGGTTCTATGAAGATACAATTATTTAAAAAAAATTAACATAACAACACAATCACAGTCATTATTTAATATTTATGTGTCATAAGGCATGAGCCCATACTCCACATCAATGTTAATAATCTTAACAGCTTAAATTTTTAAAATTAATGAAAATAATAGGCGATACAAAGTTTTTTTTTTAATTAATATTTAGAATTTAGCTTTTTACAAATTCAAGGTTGTAATAAACAAAATAGATTAAGTTGATTGTGATTCTTAAAAAGTCCTAGTTAGGATCTTTTTCTTACATCTACATATCATAATTGTGGGATTCATCTCTTGTGGATTTCAAAAGTGCAAAAAAATCGATGAAATAACTTACTTGGTAGATTTTGAGATATTGATGTTCGTTTCAAGAAAGGTTTCGATTGGTTTGAATTTGCTGTTTCAGCTACTTTGGAAGGTTTTTTGTTGACTTTGTAAGATGTTCCAAAGAGATTACGTGATGCATCATCCTCCTTTGAGATATTGAATGTCTGTCTTCTCTCACTGTCATTCTTCAGTATATTTCTATTCCTTGTGCTATTTAGAGATCTCTTAGGGATGTTGGAAGATTTTTCAAAACTGATTGGCGATATTGAAGAATTTTCCTTATTTTCATGGTTGACTGCAAGTTTACTTTGGGGCTTATTCACCAGAAATGTTGTTCTTCTTGCAGGTGTCACAGGTTGAATTGCTGTAAGAGCTTTACGATTATCATTGGATGATTTGTTGCTGATCTTTTGGCTCAGAGTTTCTGTCTTATTCATGTTCTGGATTGGGAAAAAACATCATTGTGGACTTATTATTGGTAGGCAAGTTTTTAGGCCTTTTAAAACTCTGGTGAAGGAGTTAATTAGATTTGGCTCTTTTTTTCTGCATTTTCTAGTAATGACGTGAGTTCCGATCAGGCTTCCCAATTGGATTTTTAAACTCTGATCGGATCCGTAGTTTTTTTTTTTGAAGCCAGGGTAGGGAATAAACAAGAAGGGGGAATATAAATTTTTGATTTTAGGTATGGGGGGGGGGGACCTATCAAAATGTCAATTCAAAATTCAAAAAAGCACTATATATTTAGGGTTATTTACTTTCAACCAGCAATAAGAAAGAGCTAAAACTCTAATCCAAGGCATCCTTTTTTACACATGTGAATGGTGTTCACCGAAATGTTGTTCTAATTAGTTAGACAATGTCCTTCCTGATTAAGACAGTGTCCTAAGGAGGTGATTGTTCCAGACTGATGATGGTATATACATTATATGGTGGGATTTATAGGTTAGGAAAACTCAGTGTAAAAAAGACAATATTTGGAACGGTGGTATTTAGAGGTTAATATCATCCCACTAAATGGCCATACAACACAGTACAATGACAATGTATAGGGTGTCCACACTGTGCATGTTGTAAAGCAGTCAGGAGTTCTATCCTAATTAAGCATATTTTTTTCGATCGCACGGACTTTCTTAATTAGGATCATCCCTTTGTTTTTCAATCCTAATTAGGAATATGATTTTTAAAATCCAGATTC
>JAUJPO010123766.1:0-21320 GCA_032270745.1 Tiaropsis multicirrata | reverse complement strand
AGGTATGGGGGAAGAGAACTCTTTTTGGAGCCAGGAGGGGGACAAATGAGGAGGGGGAAAGGACTTTTTTCATTTTAGGTATGGGGGGGACAAGACCCTTAAGGACACTATGACTCCCTAATTCTATTGCGCACGGGCCAGTAACCTACGTTTACAACCATTTGCGTTTTGAAGGACTTTTCACTACTGAGCGCTGGGCTAAAAATCAAAACACGTGGAGAGACATAATTCTAACTGACGATTATAATACTTCCCCACTTATTATATTTTGACCAAGTCAAGTATCATTAATATCGTTTCGGCAATCGGCAACCACACTTGTCCACGCTTAGTTAAAAAAAAGTCTCAAACCAGAAATTGCGAATGGGAGCAGATACACTCCACAGAAATGAACGTTTGAAATTTTCCTTAGATATCGGGTTTGTGTGCAGACAATTCCAAATGGCGAGTTGACTATTTTTTCCTTGTTTTCTTTTTTTAGTCCAGGACATTGTTAGGTGGTCGATCAGAAAGAAATGAATTCCTTTTACTTCATGCATTCTCCAAGAAGTAAGTCGCTTATTATTACCTTGGGTGTTTTTAGAATTGCTAAATAGTATAGTCAGTAGGACCCATTCCGAGACATCGGAGGGCATATCTACCTTATCGGACAAAACAATGTCGTTTTAATTTTTCGTCGGACTAAATTATTCGTCACCCACAAGTATTTTGGTCACCTTTGTCCAAAATAACGCAAATTTTAGCCTAAAAAATTTCTTTTTTTGGACTTTGTTTTTCATCGGACCAAATTATTCGCCGGACAAAATTTTCGTCACCTCCAAAAAATTTCGTCTCTTAATAGTATAGTAGAGGCCGTGGTGCGTGATGCGTGATTACACAAATTCCCGTGCACGTTATCGCGTGATAATGCTTGATGAGCTTCGGTTTGGTCATTTTTCGTGATGCGTGGTTGAGCCTGAAATACTAGTTTTGGTGTAAAGTGGATAGTTAATATCTTGTCTGAAGATTTTCTATATTTTTCTTACATCAGCTAAAAGAACCAGGTGTAATCAATCGAATCGATCGATTTTTTGCCAGGGTTTTTTTTTTAAATGAATTGATTCGATTGATTAGATATGCATGCAAATTTAAAGGTCAAAAGATAAAAATCAAGACCTTTTTATTAACACTGAAACAAAAGCATAAAGACTCAAAATGTCTCTTGAAGTTTAATAATTTCTTCATTCGGGATTTGAAAACGAGGCTAAGTATGAAGATTTAAAATATTTATTGTTCACGAATCTTATATATCTTATCACCTTTAAGGAACTACATCCTCCCGGACAAATCATACAACCAAAAACACATAGTAAGTTTTCTCTTTCTGTTATAAAACAAGAATTGTACGGGGATCATCTTTAGGCCGGCGCATCTATTCTGACGTAAGCAGAATCTTAATAGATAGAATCTACTACAATCTTTTTACAATTCATGAAAGTGGTCAGGCCACAACCGATCAGGTCAGAACCCCCACTGGCCCCTTAGTCGCTGCGGTCCCTGAATTCTCCATATAAATAGAAGGGGTAGCTCTCGGATTGGCAGAAATACGTAATCTTAATACGAATTACGTAATCTTAATACGAATTACGTAATCTTTTCATCGGAACATGTTGATGTTTAAAAGATTACGTTATGGATTATCATCACACAAAGGAATTTGCTCAAAGAAATTTATAAATCAAACTGATAGCATTTTTTAACCTTTTATTTTTATGCACTATAAAGATGATGAAATGCCGAAAAAAACTTTAGCTGAATTTGAAAATGAAAAAAAACTTTGTCGTTTCTTTTTTTGATTTTTTGTACGGATTATCATGAATTTAACTATTGGTCTACCATAGCATGCGACCGAGCACGAAGAGGAAAATGATGAGATCGCTACTACACAGCAGTCTCAAGGTAGCAGCACACAAAAACAAGGAGGAACGTCTTCTAAGAAGAGATCTAAAGGCCGCAAAAAGCCTGCTTATGCTGGAGGTCTCGTACTGGAACCCAAGAAAGGTGGGTATAATATTTTGGTGTTACTTTAAGCAGAGACATTTTTTGCGGAATTTATGAGTGAATTTTGCCTAAAAAGGTCATTCATATTTAGGATGTAAATTATCTTTCCGTGTTTCGCGGAATTTAATTTTGCGAATTTTAAACCCAATTTCGTGAAATAAATTTGTATTTATAATATGCGTAATTTATCATTACGTCCTTTTCCCCTAACGGAAACAGCTGAAAAATCAAATCCGAAATCAAATTCGGCTCAAATCCCCTCTATTTTGGGTGTTTCTGTTAGGAAAAAATGACGTAATGCTAACTTATGCATATCATGAATTATTATCACGTGAGTTTACTAAGATGGTTGTGGACCCGCCAATTTGAGACGACTCAAGTTTTCCGTAGTAAAGTCTGTTTAACGAGTTTGGAGAACGAAGCATTGAGACAAAAATTTGTCTCTTTTATTCAAGCGATTTTTAAACGACTTTTGTACTAGAGAACGACGTTGGAAGGTGAATTATATGCTGAGTTACTATAAAAATCTTTTCAACTTGTCACTTTATATAGGGTTTTACGACAAATTTATTTTGTTGTTGGATTTCAACAGTTTATATCCGTCAATTATCCAAGAATATAACATCTGCTTCACCACCATTTCAAGAGAAATGAAGAAGTCCGTTATTGAAGTAAGACAACCTTATTTATTTCTTTTCGGTTTTCTGGAAAATTCGCAAATGAAGAATGTCATTTTTTGGCCTCGGTTGAGCTAAAAACAGAATCTCTGTCTTCTACCTGTTTGTTTGTTCGTTTTTCTATCCGTCTATCTTTGTATGTCTGAATCCGAGGGGGATTGCACTCAAGGTAATTGACCTCCCTACCGGACCTGTGGCCTTTATTAAGGGTAAGTGAACTCAAAAATTATCTGGTTTGGTTAAGATTTGATACGCCCCTAAAGTAAACCGTTGTAACAGCTTCTGGACACTTAAAAAAATTGACGTCACGGAAATGCAAAATATAAAATATTTTTGGTGAAAATCGAGGGCGATATTGTGGATATGAAATAAAATCTAGCAAAGCCAATTATTACTATTGGGAAGACGAAGGTTCTTGAAATTGTACAAACATTGAGCTTTCCCAGAAAAAGTCCGGATCCTCCTGTTGAGGATATATGATATCCAGGAGGGTCCGAAGTTTTCAATATCCTAAGATATCCAGGGGGTAAGAATCTGAAGACCAAGGATATCCAGGGGGTAAGAATCTGAAGACCAAGGATATCCAGGGGGTTCGAGATTTTTGGCACGGACATCCAGGGGGTTGGTGTTAAAAGAAATCGACATCCTCAACAGGGGAAGTATAGATTATTTCTGAAAAAGCCCATTACAAACATTACCTACATGCTACGCGGTATACTACTTACCTACATACTGCACGCTTTACCTCGGTTAAAGCTTTACGCTTTAAAGGGAGTATGCGCTCCTAAAAGTTATAACTAAGTAACTAATGTCTTTTCTGATTTTTTCACGTGTGCTACAAGCACTTTTTAAATAAAAAATTAATAGAAATTTAATCGACTGACAAATATCGATTACGTGTATACGACACTGCCGATGCCTCCGCGACAGTCGGGTTCACTTGTTGACTGCCCGAAATTAAGAAATTTTGTCACCCGATAGTTGTCTGGTGCTCCACTTTTGTTAGTAACTAACAGTACCCAACGCCAGGTTGTCTCAAGGTGCCTTTTTTGTCAGTCGTCTGTCATGAATATTACCACCACCATCACATCCAATTGCAAATAAATTGCAAATATATTGCAAATAATGGATCGATTGTGTAGGTATAGTACGGCCGCTCCTGCCATCTCCTGGCTTTATCACAGACCACCACCTATACTTTTATAGCATTCAATAAAGATTGAAACACAAAGACTTTACTTAGAGAAAGAACAAAACCAGATTCTTGTGCCAGGCTAGCTAGTGTGTGTTTATATGTAGATACTACTGCTACTGGGCTAGAGTAAACATGCTCTGGTAATGGTCATGTTATCGAAAATTAGATTCACTGTTAAAAAGGTTGGAGTGAGCTATTAATCAGATTCACTATTGTTATTAACAATAGCCAATAATTGGTGTTTTCTGTAATAGGGCGAAGAGCTGTTACCCGATGTTCCCGAATCGGGCTTAGATTTTGGAATTTTGCCGACTGAAATCAAGCGATTGGTCGAAAGAAGACGCGAGGTTTGTTTTATTCTTCATACATATTTTTAATCATTTAAATGGAAAATGGAAATTGAGTTTCTTTTAAAAAAAAAAGGATTAAAAATGGATCAAGAAATTTTAGTCGTGATCTTCCCATTTGTCTATAAATTACTCAAATTTGATTGGTTTTTGATCAACCAACTAAAGTCTCGTAAAATTACCAAATAATTGAAAACTTTTTTTTGTACGATTTATTTTTCTAACTCTTCGTACCTGACTTATTTTTGCATGCAAATGAACTGCTTTATTATAATCTTGTGGTTGTATTGATGATATTGTCGATGGTGTTATCTTTTCTACGGAAACACCCCAAAAAACCTGGCGGAAAACACCCGGAGGATGTATCATTAATTGAAATGAAAGTGTTCAGATTTCATTTGCAATATCTTTTCTTCTTCAGGTTAAGAAATTGTTGAAGACTGTTTCGGAGGGCTCCGATTTGTATCTACAGGTAAAGCCAAAACAATAGGGGAGCGGTGGCCGAAGTGGTAGGGCGCTGATTTCCAAATCGGAAGGTTGTGGGTTCGAGCCCCACCCAAATCGACCACCGCAGCGAGGTGACGGACTATTAATTCGCACTTAAAATAATAACCAATCCTTGAGAATGGAACTGAATTGGACCCTAAACACAAAATTACTTGAAAAAGCCTCTCTTCACTCATTGGCTTAGAAATAAATGAAGCTTTTCTATTGGTTGAAAATGACGTAGTTTTTTTTTTTTTGAAGACTCGACGAATGGTGGCCCCCAGCCAACGTTATTCGGACTTTTTTTTTAACGTCCAAATGACGTTCCGTGCCCTGCTGGGTACCCTATCCCTATCAAACGGTGCAATTTAATCTCAGTTTTAATTTTTTTTTATTATTAGTATGATATCCGTCAAAAGGCTTTGAAATTGACTGCAAACAGGTATCTATTTAAAACGATTTTTCTTTATTGGTTGCGCTATTCTAGTCAAAAACTGTGCAGGGTGGTGGAGAATTATGTGTCCTTTTTTAAAACATTTCTCTGTTCATTCATTCAACCTTCCTTTAATTTCTTTTCATGCGCTTAATTTTGAGAATTCATAATTTTTCCAACTTAACGTTATGTTTAGCAACATGTTTTTTTTTTGGGAATCATGAGCTATGCTTTTCCAGAAAAAATAACCAGGGGGGTTCGAAATTTTTAATATCCTAAGCTATCCAGGGGGTAAGAATTTGAAGAGCAAGGATATCCAGGGTGGAGGGTTCGAAAATTTCAGCACGGACATCCAGGTGGGAGGTGGGAGGGGGACTGGTAAGAACAATCCCAATATGCTTATATACTAATAAAAGAATAAAAAGCATTTGAAATAGACTTTTTTGATGTTGCTGACTTGGATGTTGTTTTCCAAAGCTGTTTAATAATTGATAGGGAGATACAGTTTTAAACTCAAAATTTTTTAGCAATCTTTTTAGTCGGACAAAAATATTGCTCTGACCAAATTTTAGTTTATAATAATATTGTTCGACCAATTTTGTCCGATAAGGTTATTAATGTTGCGATCCCTTGTTGTAATATTTCAATATTTGTTTCGCTCACTAGTATGTATGGCTGTCTTGGATTCAGTCATTCCAGATTCTACGCTAAGCCTCTTGCTGCTTTGGTCACTGGTAAAGGTCGAGAAGTAAGTTGTCTGCTGTCAAAATTACTATCTGGTGCCGCTTAATAAACGGTGGTCTCGAGAAACGGGGGTAGGAATTTCAACTGTTAAAAACAACTTGTCAAAAATTGATAAACGGGGAGGGGGGGGGGGTTCTAATAAGGGTTTGGAAAAAATCGAATTATTTAAAAATTTAAAAATAATAATAAATTAATTAAAAATCGCGTTTATTCGGCACCTGAGAGTATATATATATATATCTTTTTTTGAACGCGTTTAAATATTTGTGAATCTTTTAAAATTGAAAATGCAGCTTGTCTAGGCTTGCTTTTCATTTTATACCCACTGCTAAAAGAGGCCCAAGCGGTTTGCGTGATTGTATGAATGCGAGAAATTAGTTGCTTTCGTGATGCGTGAAAAGTGAATTTTGAAAAAAACTGCTTGGATGCGTGAATGTGCGTTACTGGGAAAGAAAAGCAAATGAAACTGAATGAATAGTTATTGGAGCAAGTGGTTAAAGGTGCTGGTGTTTTCATGATCGGAAGGTTGTGGGTTTTTACTGTTTGGTAACAGTAGCAAGGTCATCTGTCGTGTTGCCAAGTTACAGTAGACCGGGTCACGGGATAATTAATCCTGGAGATTGAAAGTACTTTCAGACCCTAAAAACCGGTTTATTATCCATAGATTTTAATGAAAACAAAAGATTTGGCATCTAATCTTGG
Source organism: Tiaropsis multicirrata (assembly GCA_032270745.1). Lineage (NCBI taxonomy): Eukaryota > Metazoa > Cnidaria > Hydrozoa > Leptothecata > Tiaropsidae > Tiaropsis > Tiaropsis multicirrata. The sequence continues at coordinate 14,696 of JAUJPO010123766.1, read as the reverse complement.
TCTTGATGTCATCTATGGTGACACAGACTCCATTATGATCAATACCAATTGCGATGACTGGAATGAAGTCAGGAAGATTGGAACAAAGGTATGACTTACTTGATTGCGTAATCCTCTCATGATCCTTACACCATTGTTGTCAGTGAGCCTCTTCCATGCTACTCGCTCTGCCGTCATAATTATTGGTAGGTTTAAGTCGGACCGGATTTGATCTTTCCATCTTTTCTTTGGTCTTTCCGGAAGGCGTTTTTTGTGAAATCTTTCTGATGCACGATTAACGTAGTCCGACAACCAAGGTATATTTCTTTTATTTCCTCCAAAACTTGTAAGTTAGGTCTGCACAGCAGATTTATTTTTATAAAGAAATGCCCAACGCCCATTACCCCGCCCAAGGTATATTTCTCTCATTATTCTTCAAGGCAAAAAGAACTTTTGAAGCTGTCAAGTAAGTTAGGTCCTCACAGCAGATTTGAGTTTTTTTAATGGAACGCCCGGCGCCAATCATCCCTCCCTATATTTCTTTCATTTATTCCGAAGGGCCAAAAAAGTTAAAACTTTGAAGCTGCACCACTAAGCAGTTTGCCGTCGATTAGGTTAGGCCCGCACAGCAGACTTGACTTTTTTTAAAGGAACGCCCGCCGCCCATCCCCCCTCCCTGAAACGGGCGTGTCCCGAAGAGACCTTTAAAGAAAAAAGAGACTTTCAGCTATCTAACGAGCTATGGTGGACCAACCTTTAATTTCTTATAGTTCAGAAGAATTGAAAGTTTAAAATTTTTATTGAAAAAAGTACCCCGAAAATGCTCTAGCAGTAATCGTGTTAAACTCTATACGAGTTTAATCATATCAATCAAAGAAATCCGGTTAGCTCGGTCGGTAGAGCGCTCTCCTCACAATCGAAATGTTGTAGGTTCGATCCCGGCCATCGTCACAAAAAAGGTAAACTGAATTGGGCGGTAAGTCACTGGGAACTGACGGATGGTGTGGCGCTCCGTTTCAGTCTAAATCTACCCAGTAGTCTAGCGCTAACGAAAGAGGGAGAGGTTCCTTTGCTGTACGGCCGCTACACCGACACTCGGCCTCCCCGAGGAGTACTTACTTATCTTCTATCAAAAGTAAATTGTTTATACAAACCACATTTTTCAGGTCAAACAAGAAGTCAACAAGTTGTACAAAATGATTGAAATTGATATCGATGGTATTTTCAAGTCCATGCTCTTGTTGAAAAAGAAAAAGTAAGTGAAGCACTTGACTTTTGTAATAAGATGACGTAATAGTAGGCCACCATTGGCTTAAAAATAAATGAAGCCATTCGATTGGCTAAATATGACGTTACAAGTCGGGTGACTTCGAAAAAAGTAGAGCGTTTCGCTCTTTTCCGACGACGTAATCTTTTCTGAAGGGATTTCAACCACACAAAAAGCGACTGCTGTGCGGCGATGAATGTTTTCTTCAAAAATATTTACTTCATATCAGGAGGCACCATGCCGTTTACAACAGTGATCATTTAGTTTACTAGGGTCAGTCAGATGAGCTGGAATTTGATGAACGGTGGTTTTCAATATGTATTTTATACAAATTTTGACACCCGATAGTTGTCGGGTGCTGCATGTTGGGTGCTCGATCCGGTGCAGGAATTGCGTGGCAGAAAAAATTCACTCGATAATGTAGGTTCTTTCACCTGGCTGTTCATGCTCGGGACTTTCGGAAACCGTAACGGTCAAAAGATACCAATCGTCGTATTAACGTTGCTGCAGAATAAAAGAACATTCGAATTTTACTTAGACTCAAGAAACATTGTCTACGGTATTTAAGGAAAATTCAATCGTACATTTCCGTAGACGCGTCCTTTTGTTCCCATTCGCAATTTCTAGTTTGAGATTTTTCAAACTAAGCGTAAACAAGCGTGGCGAATCTGCGGGTGAGATTTTGTTGTAAATTGAAGAAGTTCTTAAAAAGGAATTTTCTACACTTCTTCGCAGAGACTAATTCACAGAAAGACACCAAAACAGTTCCAGTAATAATGAATAATTTCTTCAAAATTCCCTCCAATAGATACGCAGCAGTGATGATCCTCGACCGCAAACCAGACGGTAATTGTTACTCTTTTTAATAGAAACCCAATTCTGTAGAGGCTTAAGTCTCTATTAACACTAGATAATTTTGTTTACTCCAGGCTCTAACGAGGGCACAAGTCCTTTCACTAGATCTTATTGTTTAGAATTAATTTTATTTCCTTTTTTAAGGCTCGTTCGTTGAGAAGACAGAAATGAAAGGCTTGGACATTGTGCGTCGTGATTGGTCCGATCTCGCCAAAGATGCTGGAAAGTAAGTCCCAGACCCCTCTCAATACTGCTTGTTGTGGAATCGATAGAGTGATAACTGTAAAGTCACTTGTCTCAAGCCAGTACTTCTAAATAAGGAATTATGAGCAAAATCAACACTCTTCCTCAAAATATTCGAGAACCTTCTCTATCCGCTACTGCAATCTATTTGAAAATGCCAAGATACCTTGGTTTGGCTTTTTTCGGCTATTGTTGTTGTGAAAGCTTTGAAATAGATGTATTTTACCTAGCGGATAATTTTCAAAAAGTTAAGTATCTAGTCTGCAAGTGTCTCTAGAGTGTTGTCTTTGAAGTTTTCTAAAACCAGACTTTTGCTACATTGCCGATGGAAATGATTTTTATGGTTTGCTTTTTATTTTATTTTTTCAGCTACGTTCTCGGTGAAATATTGTCGGCAAAAGCACGTGACGTCATTGTGGAGAATATTCATGATTATCTCCGCAATCGTAAGTTTATTGTAATCAGAGCTGATTTTACAAAAATGTTAATGCTGTGCGAATCTAAAATATAGATTTAAACTTTTTCTTATCTTAGTAACATTTTTATATTGTGAGGAAGAAACCCATAAAGCTTCGAGGCAAAAAAAAGATAGGGACATTTTTAGGCTTTATATTCTTTGCCACGGAAAGTCACGTGATATACTTTGACTTTGACGTAATTCAACCAATCAGATTTAATTATTGATAGGAGAAAACAAACACTATGGTTTGACTCACTAAAAGATTTTGTTTACTGTGTAGATTACACATAATTAATTTTTAGTAAGTGTTCTGTTTTTCCCCAATCGTGACGTCATGCCGTGGCAAAGAATAGCCAAAGCTTCTAAAAAGTAGTTAAGAATACGTAAAATAAGTTGTTTTCACTGTTTAAAGTAAAAAGCTTTAGGATTTAATTTAGAATTTTTTTCAAAACGCATGAATGGGCTTCTTCTTCTTCTTATGAAAATAACGTGCATGAGGTCCATGAATTTGATCAACGGACACTTTTTGACACAGTATACTGTAAGTACTATAAAGCCAAAAATCTTTTTATTATTAGTGAAAGAACAAATCGATAATGATCAAGTAGACCGATCCAAATATGAAATCCACAAGGTAATGCAATTATATCGTAAATTCATGATTTATTAAAATGCGTAAGTTAGCATTACATCATTTTTCCTCACGGAAACGGCAGAAAAATTCGGATTTTACCCTCTTTCTTTGCAAAAAAATCCGGAATTTGCCCTCTATTTTGGGTTTTTCCGTCAGGGAAAATGACGTAATGCTAACTTACGCATATCATGAATATTCAATACATTATGTAATCATTTCTAAGACAACATCCCAAAACTCCTGGTGTTTGCAACTTAGTTTCACGAATTTCTTAACAATAAAACTAGTGGCCAACACCTGGCTTTCCGGGATGTTTCCGTAGAACAGATTGCATAGTGAATATTATAAACAGTGAGAATTTGTGCGCTCAAATGGGCTTTTCCAGAAAAAGTCTGTATCCCCCTGTTGAGGATATAGAATATCCCGGGGGTAAGAATCTGAAGACCAAGGATATCCAGGGGGTGGGGGTTCAACATTTTCAATATCCTAGGTTATTCAGGGGAGTAAGAATTTAAGGACCAAGGATATCCAGGGGGTTCAAAATTTTCGGCACTGATATCCAGGGGGGGTTGAGTGTTAAGAAAAATCGACATCCTCGACAGTGAAGGGAACATGGATTTTTTCTGGAAAAGCCCAATAATGAAGTATATTATGCATAGTCAAAAACTCTCCCTAGTCTTTTCTACGAAAAACAACCCAAAAAGCCGGTTGTTTGCTACTAGATTTGTATGTAAAAATTCGGCTTTTTAAAATGCTTTTGTATAAAAGATTTAAATGTTTAACCTATATTGTTTGTTTCTTTTTTACAGAGTTTGACCAAGAACCCGGAAGAGTATCCGGACAAAAAGAGTTTACCACACGTCACCGTTGCATTGAGATTGAAAACCCAGGGTCGCCGAGTTGCCGTGGGTGATACAATCAGTTACATCATTTGCGATGTAAGTAATACGCTCGCTTGTTTGAAAAAAAAGTTTTTGAACCACCTTGAAGGCGACTCATTGCCGCGCAGCGCTCCCCTTATGACGTAATACTAGACCATATTGACTAAGAAAGAAATTAAGCCATTCGATTGGTTGAAATATGACGCTAAGGAATTTCAACCACAAAAAAGTCGAACATTGCGCGCGATGAGTGAAGATCGGGCTTTAACCTTGATTCTCGACTGAACTCCATTGAAATTCCATAAAAGTGGCAAGGCACGCATCAAAATTATCAAAACGAAATTACTCAGTCAAACTTGTTTTTAATGTCTCAGGGCTTCAATCTCTTTTCCCAGAATTAAAGAGTGTCCCAATGTGTTGTTTTATATATCTGGAATATACAAGTACACAATTAATCTTATTTTCCCCTTACACACAGGACTCGTCGAAACTAGCAGCCACACAACGAGCGTACCATCTTGAGGAGTTAACCAAAAGTACAAGTTTGAAGATTGGTATCCTTTTCGAAAAAGTTGTGAAATTTGTATTTCTTCCTAGGGTAGAAATCACCGCAAAATGTATCTCTTGGTCTGGATGACGAGTAGGCTTTCCACCACCACCGACTTATTGATTTTATTGAAAACTGAACCTCTTTCATCGTCATCATCCTTAGGCCATCCTTAAAAAATTGTTTGTTTCTGGTCCGCTGGTGGGCAAATTTTTCCTCGCCCGGGCGGCCGTGATTTTTTTTTTTGCAAAATTCGAGTCATTTAAGTTTTTCTTTCGACAATGTTGAGCCTCAAATCCCCTTATTATTGACTTTAAAACCAACAGAATTGGTTATAAAGTTTTAAAGCTTATTTCCGAACATTTTATTTCATTCAGGAATAGCGAAAATCAAATGATACCTAATATCATCATAATAAAAAATAAAAATAAAAATCCGGCCGGATGACTCGTAAAAAAAATTTCACCTGGCCGCGAACCGGAAACAAACGTTTTTTTTATGATGGCCAGAGTAACAGGTCTGAAATTACTTCGTCTTTGGAGCGGAAAAAACAGTGCCCTGAAAATTTGACCAATCCTACTGATAAGATAGTGAATCTAGGTTTCTACACACTCTCTTGATTGTGTTAGTGTAACATGCCTCTTTTCTACGAACTCATCGAGCTTATCACGCGACTTATAAACAGTGTTATATCGCTATTGTTCGAGAAAACAAAAATACCGTGACTCTATTGGTTAATGACGTATTGGTCAAGTGACGTATTGGTCAAGTGAAATATGTTTTCAGTTTTTCTGGCGTTCGAGTGTTTTTTCAACGCAAAAAAATACTTAATGCGACCGATCTGCTCGATGAGTGGAAACCGGTCTTGAGAGTAAATTCGCAACAAAGATCGAAAATTACAGTGGGTTTTCTTTTTCTGTATGTCGTGCATAAATCATATTTTGGATCTGTTAGCTTCTCGAATAAATCATTGTATTTTAATCGAAGTTACACTCGTGTTTATGTCAAAAGAAGTCCTCATTAGTCCAACTAAAAGTGAAGACTTTATCCTGTAAACGTCATCCAACTTAGAAGCAAATTTACGAAAACAACCCAAGAATTTCTTCCGTTCTTAGGAAACGCATAACTCAATTTTCAGATCATTGTTTTAGAGCAGAAAAGTCTCCTCTTATGGAAGCCCCCAAATATTAACGGTCGGGGTAGAAAGCTCTCTTTTCCGGATGTACTATCCAGGGATACTGGGATAAAAGTACAGCCATGCGGGATAGGGATGTTTGGAGAGGGATAGTGGACACCATGATTTCCACCGCTAATCGAATCGTGATGATTATGATAAAAAAGGAATTCTGATATCCATTTGTTTTCCTTAACTTTTCAAATATCTATCTTGAAGACAAACAATATTACTTATCGAGTCAAGTTCATCCAGTGGTGTCTCGATTATGTGATCCTATTGAAGGGACTGATGCTACTTTTATTGCTGAATCCCTTGGTATGATATACAATTCTTCACGATATTCATAATTGAGAATTTTTTTTTAATTTTCTGAAAATTTACATTTTTCGCACTAGGAGACTGTCTTAAATTGTCAATTTTATGTACACATAAGAAAATCAAATCACGAAATCAAATTCCACAAAACAATTCCTTTAAGGGCTCTGACCATAGTGAATTTTTCATATTTGCCATGTACTAAATGTGAATTTCTGCCTTTATAAGTCCACAAAACTGTGACTTGTTAAAGATTTTCATTTAGGTCAATTATTCCTGAGTCTGAAAATTTGGAAATCGCAATGAAAAGAATTGACGAAGAAGAAAATGAGGACTTTTACGAAGAGGAGTATTTTACCTTTGAGGCCCTTAATCTCGGCGAAAATAGAATATTTTTTTTGTTTTTTTTTGGTTTAGATGGTGTATCTAATGCAGAACTAAAAATAGATTTGCGGAAAGTTTTTGTTACGTCGTTATTGTAATTAAAATCTTATTTACTCATGAAGGAATTCGTGAAAAAAGATTCTGTAAAAGCAAAGCTAATTTTCTCAAAGGACTTTCAGCCAAAATCTCCTCTTTAAATTCGAAAATTATTTTTTGGCTATGGTCAGAACCCTTAAACGGAGTTAAAAAAAATCAAAAATACGAATTTTGATCGTTTTTCAGCACTTTGGAGGAATTTTACCTAAAAAAATGAGATTCCAGTGAACAAAAATATTTTTTGCAATTTAATGTTACCCTTTCCGTGCCGAGGCCTTTTTTGGGGTACTTTTTTCTTAAAATGAGCTAGGACAAACTTTAAACTTTAATATCTCCTGAACCAGAGGGAATTAAATGTTGGTTTATAGCTCGTTGGATAGCTATGTCCAAATATGACCAAACAACGGTCAAAATCTCAAAAAAATGATTTTGGGCAAATTTTCGCATTTTTTTTACTTTCAAAGTCAAAATATCCAAAAGACCAAATTTCGAAATCTTTTGTGTTGCAACTGAATGCCCATTTCATTTCCATCAACTCAAGCCAAAAATTAAGATGTCAAGTTGCCGACATTGGTACTTATAAAGGGTTAAGGTAACTAAACTAGATCTAAAACAGAGAGCGGCCCACCGTGTAAAAAAATTGAAACATATTTTTTTGAAACATATTTTTTTCGGATCATACGATGCTGTTGTAAGTAAAGTTTTGAATCAATGTTTAATTCTTTTAGGACTGGACCCTACTCAATACAAATCTGGTGGAAATCATCATGGGAACGATGATACAAATGTCTCGGTATTGATGACAGACGAAGAAAGATTCAAAGTAATTTTTTTCGCACATTTTTAGACCATTCCACTTATAGCCGACAGCGGGCGGGCGGGCGTCTAACTTAAATTTTGAGGTATAACGTTTCAAATTTCGCCCAGCAATTAAAAAGTTTTTTCGGCCCCAAGAAGTCGCCAAACGTGTGAATTTATTTTTTGAGTCACCCGGTAGTGTGTAATAATATATAGTGTGTGCTTGGCGGGATGAGCTTGAGTTTGGTTTATTTTGATTACCATTGATTATGAGTTCAAAATAGCATATTTTTAACAAAACCAAGAAGTTTTTAAAACTCCAGATTGATCCGTTTTGGTAGCGTGTATGGTATGTGTAATGTGTAGTATGTAATGTGTAGTATTTAATGTGTAGTATGTAATGTGTAGTATGTAATGTGTAATATGTGTTTTGATAGTGTGTATTATAGAGCAACAATATTATTTTTTCAGGATGTAGACAGATTTTATATCAAATGCTCTAACAAAGAATGCACTGAACCCCTGTCTGAATTTAAGGGCTCACAAGACGATGATAAGGTTAGTTTCAACTTCTGTTAATTTTATTTAAAGGCCGGTTTCCACTCATCGCGCGCAGTGCTCGATTTTTTTTCATTTTTGAAAATTCCTTAGAAAAGATTACATCATCGGAAAAAAGCACTGCGTTCAAAACATCGCGCGGCGATGAGTGGAGACCAACCTTAAAGGAACTCGACTTTCCTTGATGCGCATGCGCGATTGCTGATTCAGCATTCCCTGATGCATATTAGCGAGGTTAGGCAAGGAGCTGTTTCTGACCTTAGACGCGTATGAGTCAAACTGTACATAATTCGTCTAAACAAAACTTGTAAACAAAAATCTATGAACAGGCTGACTCATACGCGTCTAGGGTCATAAACCTCGCTATTGTTGGTAAGTGAGCTTTTACCCTTTTGTTCTATGGGCCAGATGCTACTTACCTGTTGCGGTTATGAGTACGAACGGACGCGAAAATCAATCTAGGCGACGCACCGGATTCTAGTCCAGAGTTTGCTCCTGGCAAACAGATTCCATGGTCGCCGGGTCGTTAAAAAGAAAAGAGAACTCTGTACCGCGTGTACGAAGTCTGTACTCAGCTTTCCTTGATGTGCATACTGTATAGCTACTGTATATGTTGTTGATTAAAGCATTCGCTGATACATATAGTTGATAAGAACCAATGCTAAGTCTGTATCATAAAGCTCTAATTTTTGTCCGGTCGAAAAGTGGACTCGACAGAGACTTCAGAGATTCAAAAAAGATACCTTGACGGTGGCACGGATTTATTTCTTTGCTTGTGTTCGTTATATATATAAAAGTATTTTTTCTTTATAGGAGGATCCATTAAGATGTGGCAAGTGCAAAAAAGACTACAATACCAACCAAGTGCGAAATTCATTGAGACTTTTCATCAGAGAAAAACAGCACAAGTATTACAACGTAAGTGAAAGTTAATGTCAAACGATTTTAATTTTATTTATTTATTTAATTTTAATTATTTGTTTCTTATTCTTGTTCTTGTTCTTGTTTATTTCCTCCTTTTTTTGTTGTAAACATTCTTGTTCTGTTAGTGGCCCTCCGTGGAAACAAAGACAAAACTAAAAAAAGTAGCGACCTGCATTAATTGAATATTTCGACAGCAAGTGGAAACAATTCACCAGCTGCCTATCTTTTTGGAAATCTAGATCAAATAGTCTGAGAAACTTCCTATATTTTTAAAAAGGCGAAGATTGGGCCCAACCCCCTGGAGGATGTTGGTTTTTCTTTTCCAATCTTTTCTGGAAAACCCCATTACTCTCAAGGAATCTTTACTTTATCCCTTTCAGTGTTGGCTCCAGTGCGACGATCAAACTTGCGGCCATCTCTCTCGACATATTTCCGTGAAAAATTTCAAGAGTGCACACATTTGTCAACAATGTCATCGTGGAAACTTAAGAATTGAAGTAAGCACGCCGCGGTTTTTCGTAATTTCGTAATCTCGACTCATCGCGACACTCGCCTTTTTTAATAAAGTTACGTAATGCCAATGGTGGTCTACCATTGGCTTAGAAATAAATGAAGCCATCCGATTGGTTAAATACGACGTTACAAGTTGCACGACTTTGAAAAAAGTTGAACAGTAACTTTTCTTTTTGTTGTTGAGCTCAGCACTTTTTTTTCCAATGACGTAATCTTTTCTAAGAAACTTTCAACCACAAAAAAAATCGAGCGCTTGCCTTAATCAAGGGTCTGTCAATTTTTATTAAAAGTTTAAGAAATTTGATTTTCTTTGATATTACTGTTGAGAGCATCGTAATGTAATGATATAAAGTCTGCCAAAGAAATCCGAATATATATTTTGCTTCCATTTTTTCTAGTACAATGACAATGCTTTGTATGATCAACTGTTATATTTGTCAATTATTTTCGATATCAGCAAGTCAAATAAACATCGTCAAACGCGAGCAACTTACAAAGGTAAGAACGAACCGTGGACCTACACTGGAGTCGTTTATGACGTAATGGGCTTTTCCAGAAAAAATCCATATTCCCACTGTTGAGGATGTTGATTTTTCTTAACATTAACCCCCCTGGATATTCTTGGTCCTCAAATTCTTAACCCCAGGATATCCTAGGATATTGAAAAATTTGAACCTCCATCCCCTGGATTATCCTTGGTCTTCAGATTCTTCCCCTCTGGATATCCTAGGATATTGAAAATTTCGGACCCCCTGGATATCCTATATCCTCAACAGGGAGATACGAACTTTTTCTGGAAAAGCCAAATCTTATTCGATACGACAAAAGTTTTCAGCGGGAGTAGTTTGTATTTATATTCGTCTTCAACTCAATAACTTCTCCCCTTGAACCTGTTAACTCTTTACTTAGTATCCCTTATTCTTCTAGTGGTCTCAATGCTAGACTATCCAGGACCCACACCCCGCACCCAAACGTTGTAACTACATTGGAAAATCCTAACTTAAGTCTGTTGAAAGAATATCGTCACTAAAAACAATTCATATATATGTAGAAACCAGGCTGACACGTAAGAAGAACAAAAAGTTCATAAGTGATACTGTCCTGGTTTCTACTAAATTATTACTGACAATCTTTTTGTGACAGACTTTTAATTACATAAAACATTGATAAATTTTCATTTTTTTAAGAAAATTTCTGGCATATCACCTTTGGTTTTGGAGGGAAAAGGTCTCATTATAAAGGCAAATACGTTTGACGACGTCTTGGGGTGTTAAAAATAATTTAACAAAATCTTGCTTCAAATGATAGAGGAAGGTCGAATCCAATCTTTTTAAATTTAATTCATTAGTTACCAAACTAATGAACTTTTTTAAAGTTGAAATTCAGTTTTAAAAAATTGCAAAAATACGTCAAAAAAAGGGAGTATCCCAGTTTGTTAGATAATTTTCACGGCCCCAAGACTCCATCAAACGCCTGATTTTTTCTTTTGGACCACCTGGTAATATTAACCAAAACATCTTAATTCTCCCTAGGTGAGGAATGGTTGACGTTGCACAAAGATGTTGAAAAAGTGTTGGGTAATAACGCATACCGCAATGTAAATATGTCTAACTTGTTCTGAATAAGAACAATTTCATTAATTTTTACCTTTTTTGACACATAGAAAAACCCCTTATTGTTTTAATCTTTATATATAATTATAATAAATTTTACTCCAAAAAAACAATTTATTTTAAGGTGTGTAATGAAAATGTTACTTCTTTTCTTTTTTGTAAGATATTGCTCATAGGCTTATTGCTATTAATTGGGAAGGCCATTTTGACCCCTCTATCAAGGTGAACATGCCTGTAAACTGAAAAGGTTTTTAAAAATAATAAGCAAACATGTATATGCAAAAGTTTTTCCCGATTTCCCCGGTTTGCGCGAAAGTTTATCCTGATTTTCCCAAGAACAATTTGCGTGGATGTGTGAATTTTAGGAAATCTGGGGGCCTCTTAAACTCCAACAAGAAGATATGGTGTTTTTTTTCTTTTCTTTTTATTACCTTATTTATAATTTTATTTGAAAAAAATAAAAAAATTTAAAAATGATCAAGGACTTTTAGCTAATTATCATAATTTTTACTATTGTTAAAAAAATTTTGTTTGTTGTTAATTACTGAAATAAACAGTTACACGTTTTAATTTTTTTTTAATTCAGACCAATTTAAGAGTTTATTTTAAATTGAAGTATGACCCTTACTAACCTGATATTCAGATGGTGAATTTTCTATCGGTACGTTAAATAACTCCAAAGGCGCGATGAAAATAATCATCTGAGGAATTACACAGTGTCTAGTGTGGTGATAAAACTTTTTGAATTGCGCCATTCTGCTTAAAATTATATTTTTTTCTCTTTTTTGATGCTTCATTTGAAAGTTCATGATTGTTTTTAGTTCGTTCCCGGACTCCCAAATCTTTTAAATGAGCACTGTCCCGGCACAAAAAACGAGCCAAATTCGTCAGATGGTATATTTTCATCCAGTCTTCAGAGCTTTAGCGTACCGATAGAAAATATCACCATCAGGTAAAGCCCTACACACACTGGCATATAATTCATCTTCCAATATGAGGCCACGTTGCTCTTTAGTACAAAAGTCTTTAAAAATCTCTTGAATAAAAGAGACAAATTGGTCTCGATGCTTCGTTCTCCAAACTCTACGGAAAACTTGAGTGGTCTCAAATTGGCAGGTCCACAAACTCAGTAGCAACAGACAGGATTCTTTCATATCAACAGCTACCCAAGTTGACTGAGTGAGGTACATGACCCGCATGCATCATGATTTTTAGTTTTCTTGATGCATTTTATAAAGTTTTTGAGGTCAAAAAGTAACTACCATTTTTAAGTACACTCTTCTTTTTATAAGAACCAGTAAATTTGAGTTGAGGCTCAAACTGTTCTTATTTTTTTGCACTTTCAGCCTCAAATTTTTCTTATTTGTTCTTATTATTTGGCAAGAATAATATTTTTTGAGCAAGAAATGTTCTAACGAAGGTCCTAAGAGTTTTAAAAGATACCATATCAACTGTAAAGCTAGAATATCTATCTATTTTTGAAAGACTTTCGAGTTTCAGGACTGTTCTTAAATTGTTCTTATTTTTTGGCCATTTTGAGCCTCATAAAAAAGAATGTAATCTCAAAAGTTAAGGGGGATGCGATAACGAAAGTGAAAGCTCATTTTGGGCATTCCAAAAATTATTCTGTTTGTAATATTTAGTTTGCTTTTTCAGGCAATAAAATATACAAATGAAAGAAACAGTACAAACACATTTCCAATATGATAACGAAAGTGAGTAAATTTTCTTTATTCTTCTAATTTTGTTTATTCTCAATTATAGTTAATTGTTTTAAATAAATATGTTAGTTAATTGTTAGTTGGTTTCTTGGTTCTGTTGATTTTACAGTTGTTTTTGCAAATTATGCTTTAATTTTGACTTGCTTACTAAAGAACCACCTTTCCAAGAGACCCAAAAGAAAAAGAAACGAAAATTAAAATCTCTTCTGATCACTAGAAAACAAATCGAAGATTTTAGTTAAATTTTACTAGTACCGAGTGATCGAACAAAAAAATATTAAAGTGTTTTGGTGGTCTTGTTGAGCCGAGCAAAATGTTTTCTAATAAATATATTTATTTCATTAGATAGAGGAAAGATTAACTTAAATTTTGAGGTATAAAATATTAAATTCGGTTCAGTATTTTTACCAAGTTATAAGCTTTCAAAGTAATAAATGACAATGATATGGAGCTTCGGTGCATCCTTGTACCCAGCAGAGCCTGATTTCTCCACATATAAATTTAGCATTTTGCTATCAAAAAATCACTAAAAAAATGGTGGCGGAGAGGACTGAGAGTGAGTTTGGCTTCATTGCAACATCTGATAGTGGTGGATACAGAAGGCTCTCAAAGGTTTTGACGGAGAGTGTTGCTTTTGTTTATATTCCTTATTTGGAAGTCAACACTCTCCTTCAAAAGTTTTCAGTACCTTCTGTATCCGCCTCTGATCTCTTTGTTTTTCTTTTTTCCAGTTCAACAAAAACCAAAATGCAGTTGCTGACTTCCCTTATTGGGGTATTGGTATTGATTATCCAAGCACCTCCACCAACCTTCAGTACTGGCAACACAAAGACAGCAGAGGAGATGGATAGTGCCCTTTCAAAAGCTTTCAAAGAGATCATTGCAACAAGTAACGAACCAGCTAAAGCTGAAAAAATCACCAAAGAAATATCAGAGAAAGCCAACGATGTTCAGACAGCTCTACAGGTATTTCCCGGGGCCTTTTTTCAGCGTCGGAACGTTACCCAGTCTTTGTTCAGGGCCTACGCTACCATTTTGAGGAGGAGAGGCAAATAAAGTGATAAATTAATGACGCCATGGTTGGTGTGAGGGGCCCGAAAAGCTTCGCAATTCTAAGGTCCTGAAACGGCTTATTCGGGTGGTTGTTTCTCTTTGTTAGCTTAATGGTTAAAAGTATATCGGAAAAAGTTAATTGTTCACAACACTTTACTTTGCCAAAAAGTGGGGGGGGGGGGGGCATGGCCCATGTAGTAAGGTTTTCTCAATACTTAGGAACTGAATTCGTTATTTTGTCTGCTTCTCAGGACTTGGACACGAAGCCGGTAGAGCTGAAGAAGAATGAGGGTGTGGCTGGATTAGACTTCAGTGCCACCAACTCCAAATTTGCTGTAACTCTGGTTGTATCCAGTATCCCTCAATTGATTGATGGGGTACAAATGAACGATTGGAAACTAATACTTAAAGGTCAATATGTTTTTCATCATTACAACTCCGCTAATCTTTAAAGGATGCATGAAGCGCAGAATTGTTTGGTAGACGCAAGATGTTTGTCAACGTCTTTTCAACGTTTAAACATTGTATTGTAAAGACGTTGTAAAGACGTTGAAAAGACGTTGAAACAACGTTGTAAAGACGTTGAAACAACGTTGAAAAGACGTTGAAAAGACGTTGAAACAACGTTGAAAAGACGTTGAAACAACGTTGAAAAGACGTTGAAACAACGTTGAAAAG
>JAUJPO010123655.1:0-21324 GCA_032270745.1 Tiaropsis multicirrata | reverse complement strand
AATATTGCAACAGTTCCATTGAGTTTGATTATAACCGAACTGCAATATCATTAATCAAACTTACTCGAACTGCAAATTACTTTTTCCAAATTTAGCTCAGAATGAGGAATTTAGTTTGCTAATCTACAAATAAAATCTGGTGGTTCTAACAGTATATATACCAAATATGCTAGTCAGTAAAAATTATTTCCATGCTGACCCTTTCAAATCCATTATCATTAATAGGTCAATAAAAATGTTTTATTAAGATGTAGTTTTCCAAGTCCCCCCTGATTTTTCCAAACAGCCTTGCAGAGTTTAGATTACAAATCTTTGTTAGAAATAAATAGTTTAAATGTGGAACAGATATTTTGACATTTCCTATGCTTATTTTTTCTTTTGCCATGCTACAATTAATTTGCTGTAATCCTGCAAACACCAGGGTGACCACACAGACTGGAATTATGTTTTACAGAAATTAGACTGGAAAAGCTTAAAAATTATCTCATGATTTACAAAACTTTAAGATTATTTCATGTTAGAAAGAATGTTAATTTGGTTAGATTAGAACTGATATGTGTATATAATATGGCCCTGTAAACCCCTTACTTGTTCCCCAAACAATTAGTTTTTGACAATATATTTCTTGGATTTTCTTCTAAATCCTTGAAAAATGTATTCTTAAAAATGGCACTATTGACCCCTAATGCCTCTAAAATACCAAATCTTTTCTCTACATGATGGGCAAGGTCTAATGATTTACATAACTAATGATTTTAATTTCTTCCTCTTGTATGTAACTATAACACTGCTCAGTATTGGGCTTTACGATAAAAAAGTTATATTTTGATTTTAATATTTTTCAAAACTTTCTAGCGAAATTTTCGACTTAGAGTCGTCTTGTTCAAGATTGATTTAGACTTTCTTTATATTTAGCCCACATATAATTATATACTTGTAGCAGTTAAATTTGTAATGTTTGGTTTTACATTCGTTTTTATTATTTCTGTTATAAAAATAGTCTAAAGAAATGTTAATAAACAAAAAATAATATATAATGGATATTATCAGACAGATTTATTTCTTCTCTTCATCACCAGCAAATTGTTGAAAGATTTTGCTTATTTAAATCAGTGTGTAATTTTTTATGAGAGGATGGGACAGGGGATTTAACATTTTCGGTTTCGTCGTCAAGCAATCTTTTAGTAAAAAAATGACGAAAATCCAAATGGCACTAATAGGCTTCCGTAGTTTTCTCAGCCTGGAGATATGCTTGGCATTATGCTTATTTCTTTTGCCAACTTCAGCCTGAATATGCTTATAAGCGTTATGCTTATAAAAAGAAAAGAGTGTATATCAAGAATATTTTATCTTCAATGCAAATACAATATGCTTCCCGGGGTCCAAAGGTTTTTTAAAAACTTCTCAAAATTTAATATCTATCAGGGTCCACTTTTCGACATTCGGGAGGCACGTTCCCGTCGTTCGTCAAGGAAATTTTCTAAATCAATGTATCATCAAATTTCTTCTTGCTTTATTCAATATCTAGCTTCAATTCGTCATTTTGATATTACACATCGGTTTTTAACTAACCAGTTTCTATACCTTTCTCTGCTCATGAAAACATTTTACTATGTTTTTTTTGTGTTGAATATAAATTTGGATGCATAACCCATGCCAAGAAGTTTTTTTAATATTGATAATACATAAGTCACTTTAAACTTCCCTCGTTTCTGATAACAACTATCAAGGTTTCCTTTTGTTGATAGTGTATCAGGATGCATTTCGCCAAGAAGTTGTGTGCGTTTTGATAATACATCTTCATTCAATCTAATAGCTTCTTTCAACTGTCCTTGTTCCCCATAACAAGTGGCAAGGTTTCCTTTTGTTGATAGTGTATCGGGATGCATTTCACCAAGAAGTTGTGTGAGTACTGATAATACATTTTCATTCAATTCAGTAGCTTCTTTGTTTTTTCCTTGTTCCTGATAACAAGTAGCAAGGTTTCCTTTTGTTGATAGTGTATCTGGATGTAGGTCGCCAAGAACTTGTGCGAGTTTTGATAATACATCTTCATTCAATGCAGTAGCTTCTTTCAATTTTCCTTGTTCTTGGTAACAATTTGCCAGGTTTGCTTTTGTTGATAGTGTTTCAGGATGCATTTCGCCAAAAAGTTGTAAGCGTTTTGACAATACATCTTCATGCAAATTAGTAGCTTCTTTTAGCATTCCTTGTTCCCAGTAACAATTAGCGAGGTTTCCTATTGTTGTTAGTGTAGAGGGGTGCATATCACCTAGAAGCTCTGTCAGGTTTGATAATACATCTTTATTCAATTCAGTGGCTTCCTTTAATTTACCTTGTTCTTGATAACAATTTGCAAGCCTTCCTTTTGTTCTTATTGTATCTGGGTGGTTGTTACCAAGAAGACATGCTTGTTTTGATAATACATCTTCATTCAATGCAGTAGCTTCTTGAAACCTTCCGTATTCCCGAAAACATTTAGCAAGGTTTAATTGTGTTGATAGTGTATAAGGGTGCATATCACCTAGTTCTTTTGTAAGTTTTGAAAATAGATCTTCATTCAATTCGGTAGCTTCGTTGAGCTTTCCTTGTTCCTGATAACAAGTAGCAAGGTTTCCTTTTGCTGATAGTGTATCGGGATGCATTTCACCATGAAATTGGGTGCGTTTTGATAATAAATCTTCATTCAATTCGGTAGCTTCGTTGAGCTTTCCTTGTTCCTGATAACAATTAGCAAGGTTTCCTTTTGTTGATAGTGTATCGGGATGCATTTCACCAAGAAGTTGGGTGCGTTTTGATAATAAATCTTCATTCAGTTCGGTAGCTTCGTTGAGCTTTCCTTGTCTCTGATAACAATTAGCAAGGTTTCCTTTTGCTGATAGTGTATCGGGATGCATTTCACCAAGAAATTGGGTGCGTTTTGATAATAAATCTTCATGCAATTCGGTAGCTTCGTTGAACTTGCCTTGTTGTTGATAACATTTTGCCAGGTTTCCTTTTGTTGATAATGTATCAGGATGCATTTCGCCAAGAAGTTGTGTGCGTTTTGATAATACATCTTCATTCAATTCAGTAGCTTCTTTCAGCTTTCCTTGTTTCTGGTAACAATTAGCAAGGTTTTCTCTTGTTGATAGTGTATCGGGATGTAAGTCGCCATGAATTTTTGTGAGTTTTGATGATACATCTTCATTCAATTCGGTAGCTTCTTTGAACTTGCCTTGTTGTTGATAACAATTTGCCAGGTTTCCTTTTGTTGATAATGTATCAGGATGCATTTCGCCAAGAAGTTGTGTGCGTTTTGATAATATATCTTCATTCAATTCGGTAGCTTCTTTAAATTTTCCTTGTTCTTGGTAACAATTTGCCAGGTTTCCTTTTGTTGATATTGTATCGGGATGCATTTGGGCAAGAAGTTGCGTGCGTTGTGATAATACATCTTCATTCAATTCGGTAGCTTCTTTCAATTTTCCTTGTTCTTGATAACAATTTGCCAGGTTTCCCTTTTTTCTCATTGTATCGGGATGCATTTCGCCAAGAACTTGTGTGTGTATTATTATTACATCTTCATTTAATTTGGTAGCTTCTTTGAATTTTCCTTGTTCCTGATAACAAAGAGCTAAGTTTTTTTTTGTTGATAATGTATCTGGATGGATTACGCCAAAAAGTTGTGCTAGTTTTGATAATACGTTTTCATTTAATTCAGTACGTTCTTTTAACTCTCCTTGTTTCCAACAAATTTCTGGCATTAAAAGTTTAACGAGATGTTGGTAATATGTCTTTTCAAAATCAGCATGCTTCATTGACTGGATTTCATTTTCTTTTTCTTTCTCCTTGATGAATGAATTTAAGCATACGAGAGTGTATTTTGCTTCATGTTCTTTGTTCATCGATAATATTGTTCGTTGGATCATATTATGAACAGTAATAGAAGCATTTTTTACCAATGTGTTTCTTTTGTTTACAAGGGACATTTTATGGAGCTGATAAATAGCAGAATCAATATCAATTTCTGTATACTCAGATGCAAGAATGTTGACAACTTCAATGGATATGTTTTCACATTCAACGTAGCATATCCGCTTCAGAATTTCCATTGCAATTTCTGTATCTTTTCCTTGTTTGCTAAGCCGCTCAATATTCATTTTGATAGCAGTATCTGCTGACACAGTGTTGTATAGATTTACGTCTTTTTCTTTATCTGAAGTGTTTGTGGAATTTTTCTTGAACATTTCCATGAACAGACCAGAATTAATAGCCGATTTTTTTAAAGCAATTAAAAATTGCTGTAAGGATGATGGATGTCCTTGGAGTAATGTTCTGACGTCATTAATTTCAGAGGATTTTAGGGGCACATCGCTTGCTTTGAAAAGATCTTCAATTTCTTTTTGGGTAAAAGATTGCAATTCTATTTTGACAAATTCTGGTTCAGGCCAGTCTCTTAATTGGGTTGTGATTATTGAGCATGACCAATTATGTGGTGAAAGGAAGTGCTTCACTAAGTCAATGTCTGTTACATCGTCAAATACAAAGAGCATAGGTACATCTTTTAAATAGTTGTGAACACTTGTAATGACAAAATTCATCCCTTTGAATTCCCCATTTGCATGATAAATTTCTAGGTTGAGAATTTTCGCAATATCGTTGAATGCTGCTTCCAGGCTGTTTTCACTATTTGCCTTTATCCAAAGGACGTTTTTGTCGAACTGATCTTTATAAAGTTGATAGTATTTCCGTAATAATTCTGTTTTCCCATTACCAGCCATTGAATGAATAACCAATTGAATTTTCGATCCTTGTGCTCCTCCAACTTTATTATGAATTTCATTTAGAACGTCTTCTCTTCCTACAAAGTTCTCAATTGGTGGAAGATAACCATAGACAATCGATGGAAGTAGATCTTCAAAGTCTTCCTCCTTTCTTCCTAGAGCAATCATTGGTTTTATTATCTTTTGAGAGATTCTTGTATATTCCACATCAGCCACATATTCACCTTGATGCATTCCATCGTTACATCCTTCATTCGTGCGTATGAGATCTGACCCTTTTGTGGCATCATCATCATCCGGTGTTACTTGCCAACCTGTCTTTGGTCCATCTATTGGGCAAAAGTTTTGTATTAATTTATCAAGAGTTGTGCTGTCAAACAATTGTGAATGTGTTCTTTTGTCTTTAGGGAAGATCTTATGTAAAGATACTTTTCCAAAGATCCTCTTATTTATTTCGATTTCTTCCTCTTTCTCCTTCAGTGCTTCATAAAGTCTTTTTGGTTGTTCTGGAAAAGTCTCGTGGAATATTTCCCTCTTTAGACATTCAGCCATATCTATTAGTTTTTCCAGACGCCTTTTGTTTTTTCTGCTTTCAATTTCTTCAGATGTAGTCTTTTTAGCTGCGTTCGAACCATCATCTGCTTTTGATCCAACACAATTTTCCTTGTTTACAGTTTGATTGGCCCCATTAATTGCATCAATTTCGGAATCTCCATTAACCTCTGGTTTTTGGTTTTTATTCTCTTTCGTTTCAGATTTCTTTGCTACCAATGAAACCTTATGGTGGATTTCAAATAATGGCTTTTTGAGATAGTTGAGATGATCTTTCTTAAAAATATTTATGAATCTTTCCTTGCTCATTGTTGTACGATTCAACGCACAAATGAGCTGTTGTAGTGAACGTGCATTTCCTTTAAGCAAGTTTGTCAAATCTTCTATTTCTGTTAAAGTCAGATTTACGTCACAAGCATCTAAAAACAGCTTCTCACTTTCATTTTTGTTGAAGGGCTCCAATGAAATCTTTGTGAACTTAGACCATTCAGCCGTTTTTGTTGTGATAATGAAGCAAGAATTTTTCATTTTTATCTTCGGCATGAATCTTTTAAGCATGACTTCATTCCTAGCATCATCGAAAATAAAGAGCACTGGGATATCTTTGAGGGCTTCGTAAATTCTCTTTAGAATGTCATTATTTTCTTCTTTTAGGTTGTTATCATGGTTGTATACCTCATCATCAAGATGCAGGAGTTCTTTCACTTCATGAATTGCAAATTTCACCGATTCTTCGCTGGACGCATCAATCCATATGATGTTTTTTTTTAACAGATTCCCATGCTGTTGGTAAAATCTTCTGACCAATTCACTTTTTCCATTCCCAGAAGACGAGTGGAGAACTAACTGCAACCGTTTTTTTTTTTGTTTCGCATCTTTCACTTTGGTACGGATCTCATCCAAAATGTTCTCTCTTCCAACGAAAGTTGGTGTGCATTGGGTCACATTGTATCTGATTGGTGGAATAAGATCTTCAAGTTCGTCTTTGGGTACACCAAACGTAGTTAGACATTCAACCATTTCATCGTATATTGGCTTGAATATTGTATATGGTACGTAGGATGTTCCGTGTTTGATGTTGTTTCTTCCTTCCTTCAATCTGACGAGAAATTGTTTGTTCTTTATTTCGTCATCTGTGAACGGGCAAAAAACTTTTATTAAATCGTCTAGATCTTTTGTGTCAAATGTCTGTGAATCGATCTCTGTCTTGTCTTCTGGAAGAATCTTGGATTGGGTTCTTTCTGATAGTTTTTTCTTTGATCCTAATCGTTCAATCTCATCTCTTTTGCTTTTGAAATCTTCATAAAGCTCTTTCGGATCTTTAGGAAAAGTTTTGTGAAATATTTCTCTCTTTACAGTCTCAGCCTTTTCTAACAATTTATTTAGAATAATTGCATGTTTTCTGTTTTCAGAGGTTCTTAGATTCTTTGGTTCAATCATGTGAAGTGCTTCCATTATGATTGGATGAATTGAAACCATTATCCCCTCTGATGATTTCCTTTGTGTTAACAATGAATGATCTGCAAGGAGATCAACAGCGTCACCAACGTCATTTAGTGTGTTTTCCGAACTCATTAGACTTGAAAGAAGAACATCGATAATTTTTGTTGAAATCACTTCTGCTTTGTTGTAGCAAATCCTTTTAAAAAGTTCTACTGCTGCGCCTGTCTGTTTTCCTATGTCAATCAATTTGTCAATGCTTAAGCTTGCTGCAGTCACTCCTAAAGCATCATAATGGGTGTGAGAGTCCTTGAAATATGGCATTTCTTCTTCGAATTTTTCAATGAATTTTTCTGCGTTCAATGCTGTACAATTTATAACTGACATGAATTGTTTCAATGCAATGGGATTTCCTTGAAGAAATTCTACTATTTTTTGAACTTCATCTTGACTAAATTCTTTTACTTTGATGCTTGAAATATACTGGTGGCTTTCTTCCTTACTAAATGGCTTGAGTTGGAACTCACAAAACTCTGGTTCAGGCCATCCATTTGCTGTTGTTGTGATGATGCAGCAGCATACATTGTTATGTTTTGGCAAATACTGAATGACTGTGTTTTTGTCATGGGCATTGTCAAAGACAATAAGTATTGGAACATGCTCCAAATAATTATGGACACTTTTGACAACAAAGTCCATACCTTTGAAGCAACCATTTTGATCGTTTATCTCCAGATGAAGAAGCAATGCGATATCTATGAACGCTGAGTCAAGGCTGTTTCTGCTAGACGCATTGAGCCATAACACATTATGTTCGAAGCACCTTTTCAAATCTTGACAGCATTTTCTAGCCAATTCACTTTTCCCAATTCCACTTTCACCATAAACCACAATCTGGACTCTTTCTTCCTTTCTCTCCTCTATTAACTTCTGGATGTTTTTCATTGCTTCTCTCTGAACAAAATTTTCAACGGGTTCTGAGAATCGGTAATTTATAGGCTGCAAGATGTTTTCAAATTCTTCTTTTGATGTTCCAAGTGTAATCATTGAGGAGACTATTTTTCCAAACACTTGTTGAAAAATATCTGCTGAAGTATAATGTGTTTTATGATCAAAGCTTTTAATTACCTCAATCAATTGTTGGATGTGTTGAATCTTCACTTGCTCTTCTTTTTTATTAACAATTGGGAAGGTATTGTCGTCTTTTTCTTGTTGTAAGATATTTGTTTTCACCAATGACACAACCTTTCTTAGCAGCTCAGTTAACATTCGTCTGTTTCGTCTGTTTTCACTTACGGATAGTTGGCGGAACCAAGGTATGTTAAAACACGTACCTAACGGAACCAAAAATCTTACCGGTACCTAACTTGGTGCCAACAAAATTTTGCTTTAAAACTATGCAATTCAGTTTAAATTAGCCGAATACAATGTAACAATTTTGGTGCCATTAACGCCTAAAACACCTTTAAACCTCAACTGTAATAAAGCATCCTTAACGGAACTGAGAGATGTGGAGTTTAAGTTTGGCATTCAAATGTCTTAGCGGAACGGAATTTGAAAATCGCATGTTTGTGATTGCTCGGTTATCGCGGCACTCGATCAAAAGGATTTAGCGGCTCTACTAGATTGTCCGTAACAAGAATAAGGCGAAGCCGACGTCAGAAAATTTTGAAACGTTTGATTTATAAATCATATATAGGGCCACCATTTTCTACCTATATGATTAATTAATTTGACCTCAGTTATATTAAACCCAATGTGACAAATACCATGGCCTTTCCTTTTGTAAATTTACTAATTGTTGCTATGCTCTAGTTTAAGTTTTCTCTAAAATAAATAACTTTTGGAATTTATCCGAACTCCTCACCTCATTTCCTATTGCGAAAGAACCAAAACGAATTTAGATAACAGGGTCAGGCATTTTAGAATTCTTCATTGGATTGGTCATATAACCATTCGGAGAAAACTTTTATTACCTTTCTCTAAAGCACGGATCATCTCTACTGTTTGAATTTTGATTAACTAATTATATGAGCATATCTTTTTAAAAACTCCAACATAACTGTTTGGAAGAGGAAGGGGTACTCTCTCACCAAAGATAGTATAAAAGCTACCTTAAAGGTACTAATTTTAGCGAAATTTCGCGCAAAGGCCCAAAAACGCGCGAAATTTAATACCGAAATTATGCGCAGTTAGAGAGTGCGCGAAAATTAATACCATATTTTAAAAGAAAGTGGGATTTATCTTTAAAAATGTCTTCGTTTTTATTGGTATGTATGCCTAAAAAATAATGTGTAGGAGGCCTTTGTGCGTGAAAAATAATACCAATAATTTGAAGACAATTGGCTGCTACGCGAAAAAAACTTTTTCTTGATGCGCGAAAATTAGAATTAGTACCTTTTAAGGTATTGCTTTTATATTATCTTTGCTCTCATAAATGCTCTCTGTTAGATTTCTGATTGATGCTGAGTGCCAAGGAGGACAACAGCGAGTACACCAGTTTTCAAGTATTTTGTCTGACCAAACTGGGGGTTGAATCCAAATCCTTGTAAATGGGAGGCGAACACTCAAACCATTTGGCCACCGTAGACGTATTGACAAAGCATTTGGATTCTATCAACTGAAAAATAGTGTTTGAAAGTATTAAATTATATGGGATCCCTGACAAGATCTCCTCTGCAATTACAGCACTTTAGACTTCAACTAAAGCAAAAATCCTGACGGAAGGCACAGAATTCTTTGATATTCAACTAAAAATAAAAAATGCTGAAGATCTACTCCACTCTTAAGTAACAGCCGCTAGTCAAGTCGGTATCTATTGTAGTGAAGCAGTTCTCTCTAAACTCTAAATAGTGTTTAACCTTAAAAGAATCACCGATTCTTGGACCCTCTATCTGAAAATGATCTCAAAGTAAGGAAATTTCTTGCCTGAAAAGCTTGAAACAAATTACCTTAAGTGGAGAAATTTTGGCGCAAAATGCCGAAAATTTTACCAACAAAATATCTAGTCAGTGGTTATAATATTGTCGTTTTTCTTTTTCTTATCAGCCTGTTTACAGCTGGCACGACTAGGACATTTTTGAAAAGTTCTTTCTGCGCCAAATTACCTTAAGAGAAGAAATTTTGGCGATCGGGCCAATTCGCCAATTATGGCATATATTGGCGACTTGAAAAAAAAAAAATCAAAATTGGCCAGAATAAATTTTGGCGAACGACGAAAATATTTAAATTTGGCGCGAAGTAATTTTGGCAAGATCTATTTGGGCAAATTTTTGTCTTGTTTCTTGGAGAAAGAGGCAAACATGCCATGTCTCTGCAGAGTACTTCCTTGTTTTGAATTGAAAGCATTTGAAGAGTTGTAAGGTGTTTTTAGTATTCTTTTGCTGTATGTTGACTTATCAGCTAATCTATATTGCGTTAATTCATCACCAATTTTGGCATATATTGGCGGAATTTATTTTGGCGATTGACAAAAAGATTTTGGTGATTGCCCTAAAAGTTTAAATTTGGCGAATTTTTTCCCAATTCGCCAAAATTTCTTCTCTTAAGGTAAATCCACACTAAATTTAACCAAATCCTCGCTGCGCCAAAAATTCCAAATCCGCTGTGCGCCAAAATTTCTCCACTTAAGGTAGACAAAGACGAATCTTCAAAAAGTATTCAAGCTGCAAACCTTCAAATCTTTAATCGAACCAATCTCCTTTACGGTTCAGAAACATCGACAATGATCAGAGCGATTGAAAATAAGAAAAGTTTCTGACTTTGTGGTATTGGGCCAATTAGATAGAGATGTATTTGGATAAAAATAGGGGTGCCCCGTCAATATAAAGTGATTTAGGGGGTGAAAATTGCAATTTGGCCACCCTACAATTACAAGGGGTAATTTCCTAGGACAAGAGCTAAAAGGAACACACGAAACAAAATAACGCAAAATACTTTTTCTGCAATATGTCTTCTTTTAAAACATCAAAATAAAAAAGATAAAAAAGGACTTGGTATCGTTAAAAGTAGTCCAAACCAAGAATATTTTCATCTAAAAAAATAACAGTCTCCTAATGATAAATGTATATGTTTCTAAATATGAATGAATACACTTGGTATCGTTAAAAGTAGTCGAAACCAAAAGTATTTTCATCTAAAAAATAACGGTCTCCTAATAATAAATGTATGTTTTTTTCTTAATCTAAAGAAATATAAAAGTATACTTGGTATCGTTAAAACTAGTTTAAAAATAAAATATTTTCATCTAAAAAATAACGGTCTCCTAAATGATAAATGTATGTTTATTTTTTAATCTAAATAAATATAAAAGTACTTCGTTTCGTCAAAAGTAGTTTAAAAATAAAATATTTTCATCTAAAAAATAACGGTCTCCTAATGATAAATGTATATATTTAAAAAAAAAAAAATCAAAATAAAGATAAAAACCCCTTGGTTCTCTTGAAAAGTAGTCTAAATCAAGAAGATTTTCATCTTAAAATAGAAATAAAACGTTTAAAATTTTTCTTAGTGGTAAATGTATTTTATGTAATCTTTTAAAAATAAAAATAACGGATGCAAAGTAACTTTTTCAAACTGACACTCAATCATGAGGTCATCGCTGATGATGGCACAAAACTAATCATTTGAATATCTATTAATTATCTTGTTTGCCTCAAGGGAAGAGATTTTCGGGAAAATGCATTTGCTTACTTTCAGATCCTCTTGTGTTATCAATGATTGCCTTTTAGATAATTTTTAGTATTATTTTTAGACGACCTAAATTTGACAGAAAAAATATTTTTCGCGAATTTGGCACTAATTTGCGAAAAATAATTTCTTTCTGTTAAATTTAGGTCAGAGCTAAAAATGATCTAAAAGGCAACCATTTATAACACAAGATACAAATGCATTTTTATAGCCAATTTATATTAGTTGCTAAACGAGTGATTGACTTTTATTTAATTCGCAAAGATTTCTCAAATATTGACGAAAGATTCGTTTCAATAAACTCTAAAGCTCAAAATAAAAAAATTCCGCAATTTTGATGACATCACCAAGGGGAGGATATATAAAAAGCTTCAGTTTTGAAATTCTAAATCTGTCGTCAAAGCTTGAATTGAACTGAGCATGGCAATCAATAGATATTTAAAATCTAAGTTTTGTGACGTCACCAGTGACGACGTCATAGTAAAAAAACTAGCTAATTTCTCAATTTCGGTTTGGTAAACAAATGGAAAATTAAAAACCGTCACAAATATATGATTATTGGCCTTCTTATTTAGCCGGCAAATGCAATGGCCTGAAAAATTTATTAAAGCTCCTAATAAGACATTCCATAATAGCTCAAAAAGAAAAGTTTGTATCAGAAATCGAAGTCGTTGGTTTTGATTTTTTCTTTTCTTTGGCGCACAAAGCTACAACTTTGGCTTTAATAAGACGCCACGACCTCTCTTTCAACAAGGGATACTTGGATTGTGCTGCTTCTACCAAATCCTTTCCCGGGGTCAGTTTACTTTCAATGTTCGCTTTGAAAAACGCCTTCACAGCAAAAGTTTCCTCGTCTGTCCATGGCCGTCTCCTTCTGGCTACCATCGGAGGACCTAAAACAGAAAAGCCGATATATCGACACGTTGTCTGAGTCCGTCACTTTGGAAATTAAAAAGGTTTATGATTTCAATCGTTTACCCAAGCTTGTCTAAAAATAATTTCAGCAACCAATAATTGGTTCACTGAATCAACATAAATGTAAATATTAAATAACAGTTGTACCTGGATTCTGCTGAACTGGCTCGGGCTCTTGATGATTATCAACTACAGGCTCTTGGTGATTGTCAACTTCATTAATTGCATCAATTTCTGACAAAAGTATAAAATATAATTTTCCAAAATGTTTTATAAAGAGTCAACCCGCGTTTTAGGTCGGATAATAATCATTTGAGAGCACACGTGTCAATTTTAGGTCCAGTTAAGGGTGATTTAAGAATACGTGTTTAGTTCTAGGGTCTCACCCTAGAATAATCTATTATTGAAACTTTGGTATATAACCGTTGGTAAAAAAGGATGAAGGAAATCACAAACAACCTGACACAACCCATAAAGTAACACTTAATGCTTTACAATTCAAAATAAAAGAAGTGTAAACATTCCAGAAAAATCGAAGAGTAATGTCAAAATAAAATGAAAAAAGGGACCATTCCAAATATATTAATTAAAAATGGGGATGGAAATATCAGAATCATTGATAACATGAATTCAATGGTAAAAATCTTTTCGGGGCTTTTTGGGAGACTAAGTAGAAAAGTCGCTATACGCACGAGTCTCACTGTCAAATTTTGATAAAATGGATCGGGGTCATTACAATTGATTTTGGGGAAGAATTTTTTTTTTAATGAAGTCTACAATTAAATCCAAAAGAGTATGTTTTATCAAACAGAAAAAACAAAATCAGACATACAAAATATTTCATTCCTTAAGGCATACAAAATAAAGAATTCGGCGTAGGCTGTATTGCCCTCTGGGGGGACGGATACGCGAGAAAGTTTGCACCCTTAAAGTAGGTAGACTTTCAACATGGATCGTCACTGAATCAACATAAATGTAAGGACTAAATACTAAAGTTGTACCTGGGTTCTGCTGAACTGGCTCGGGTTCTTGATGATTGTCAACTGCATTTATTTTATGATTATCTAACAAAAAGGTGGAATATAAATATTGTATTATTGATTGAAATTTAATACCGAAATTATGCACAGTCAGTGAGTGCGCGAAAATTAATACCATGTTTTTTTTGTTTTTGGAAGGAAAGAAAGTGGAGTTTATCTTTAAAAATTTCTTCATATTTATTTGTATGACTAGAAAAAAATATATAGGAGGCCTTTTTGCGCGAAAATTAATACCGATAATTTGAAGACGATTGGCTGGTGCGCGAAAATTATTTTTTCTTCGTGCTCAAAAATTAATAAGCGTGAAAATTAGTACCAATAAGGTAATATGAAATTACAAAAATGTGATTAAGTCAAAGTTTTCGAACCTATTGTTATCTGGTTCATTTTTTTGGCTTTGAAGTCAACTCCATCGTCCTTTGCAATTAGCAACTTTGCAACCTATAAAATCAACAAGAAAATATTTTTACATTGGCAATTCAAGATACCTGTTAAACGGCGATTCATTACTTTAAAATCATTATTTGCTACCTTTCAGATTGATGGAATTGCATTCAAAAATACGCAATATGTTTCATATCAGGCTTTATTTAAAAGACTTTAGATCTGGTTTTTCAGACAAAATCTGGATTTTCGAGAAGTGTTTAATATTATTCGCATCTTTGTTTGAAGTTAATTTACATGACATAGTTATTATATATCCTAAAGAATTTTACCTTTGTAAGTTCAAGTGTTGAAGCCTCCTGACGGTACCATTGTTTGTGAACATCCGCTGTGTGTCCTAAATGCTCAGTGACCCATTCCAATTCAGCATTGTTCATGTCCAGAAGCTGGAAAACAGTGGCCATCTCTTTTCTGATTTTAGTTGAGGTTATCAGCTCAGGCTTCTTGAGTTGTGCCTTCTTGGATAGCTTATTAAGGACTTCCCAACCTCTTAGATGCGAGAGAGCATTCCTTGTAGTGCAGGGGAAAAGAAAATCATTTTCAGCTGATACACCAACCGTTTTCCTAGCTTGAATTAGGTTATCTATTGCAAATTGCAGCTGCTCATTAAAAAGAGTAGGAACTCTTTTCTTCCTTTTGCCTTTGGAATAAATAACCTGCATCCTTGCTGCCAGCATTTGCTCACTTGGGCTGAGCCTTTCTATATCTTCCTGGCGTTTCCACTTCCCAGCGTTAAGGTATGTCTCGAGTTTGATTTTTGATGCTTCGCCTCCTAAAATTAATATAACATATATCATTTACTGGGCAAATTAGAACAGAATAGCTTTAAATGATCTCGCTAATTTGGCAAAAATTCAAGCATATGCTAAGCATAACCTCGAGTCTGAGAAATTTTTTAAGCATGAAGTAAAGCAAAAACAAAATCACGTTTTTAGTGTACTGTATAATCAATCCCTGACAGAAGACATTGCATTGTATAGATTATTTGCAAGAGAAAGTTTAACAACAAGAATAAATTAAGGCTGAAACTCAATATTTATGCTTGTTTGGCATAGACATAATAAGCATATTTTAAGCATGGATTCAGCCTCAATTCCTTATTTTGTTAAGCGTAACTGAGGCAAATTTACCCGATGCTTATAAAAAAAGGTGTATTAGGTTGGATTTTTCATGCTACTAAATAGAACGTATAATAAATACCTCTACGTGCATTGAATGTAATCAAGCGTGCCAAAACTAGCTTTTGAAAATAATCAAACTCCTTTCTTGTCATTTTATCGGGGTGAATGGTACTGTATATGGTTATCTCATTGAGCAAAAATAGTCTCAGTGTTTTCAAGTCTTCTGCTAGAGGAAGGACTTCCGGAGTTTTGTCCTTTTTTGCATTGATTGTTGCCAAAGCATGGCTGGCATAAACATTCCACTGGGTATCATGCAGATCTAAGAAGTCCTTGGCTTTGTCTTTGTTTAACTTGTCTTCGTGTTTTATCGCTCTTGCTTTTTTAGCACGTGCCAAGTCTGCGAGGGAACGACCAAGCCTCAGAAGTAAACTGGGAACACCAACATTTTCTGCCCCAGCATGTTGAACCAAAAGTTTGACACATTCGATGACGTCGTCCCACCTCGTAGGATCAATGACGTTTTCCATTGATAAAGTTACTCCGTGCTGCTCTCTAAATTTAATCAGGAACCTAGCCACGCCTCTTAATTTTGTTGAAATTTCATTGTATTTCTCATTTCCACCCTTTTCAAATAAGGTGAACCCATATAACATCAAAAGTTCATCATTTTTGATTACATTGTGAACATTATCTTCAGTCATCCTCGCCATGACTTCTTTTGCAAATGACTGATATTTCGCGTTAGTGACCATCTCTGATGCCAGAAACATCCGCGATTCTTTCACACTCGAACCAGAGCCACCTGGATGGCATTTGCTGACATGTTTGGACAAGTTGCCTGCAACAAAATAGCCCTGACATGAAGTACATGCTAGGTACTCTGGTTTACTTGTAACTTGGCTTTTTATGACAACCACAAGATTTGAGATTTCATTACGCTTCATTTTTTCTAAATTGCTTATATGGTCTCCTTCTCTTCGGAGAATTGCAAATTCTCTCTGTTGCATTTTTGGGGACATACGTAGGATCACTGAAACTCGTAGAGCATGACTGTGCCTTTGTTTCATGTGTCTAGGGATCCTGTATACTAATGTTTTGCAGAAAACACAGCAGTGGAGCTTTCTTCCATCCTTAAGTGCAGGACGATCTAAAGACAAACCAACTCGTATTATTCATATTTTATTTTATTAATTGATGTCTGGAACTTCTAAAAAACTTCTCAACAGCTCTTAAAAAAACATTTTCCACCCCTGGACCTTATTTTTACCCCGTTTGATAAAAATGTTTAGAACTTAATTGCAGGGCGTTTGGAAAAATTCCAAAAACTTGCAGGGGGTTGAAGTCTTTAAAGCATAAACTGTATCAAGAAACAACGTATAACAAAATATCAACCCATTATCAGCAATAAACAACTACTTAAGTAAGGCGAAAATTGGTTTGAAAAAATGTACAAAATTAATGTAACAAGAATGTCCTGGGTGAAAAAAAGGCTGCTCTGCAGCCTTTTTACAAACAACTCATTATTGTGCTGATAAGAAGTTTCGTATTATTCCAGACTATCCTGTAAAACGAAAAAACTTGGCCAAGGGCTATTAACACACTTCATGAAAATTCATTCTAAAAATTAAGTTCTGGGATATTGGGACAAATTCTATTACTTCACAAATTACATTTAAATTTCTTATTTTAAGAAAAAAGAAAGAAACTTTTCTTACATACCTGGTTTACCAAGATTTCTCTTTTTCTTCTGGGGATGCTTTGCAATAAGAAGTTTTCTTCCTAAAGGTAAAATATGTAAAATTATAGATATCCATGTGCTCATTCGCTGGCCTTAAACCAACTTTGCTGCAAAATCCTATCAATAAGTTCACATTTTCAATATTTCCTTTTTCTTTTAGAGATTTTTTGCCAAGTATACAATTTGCACTCGCAAAAGAAATCTTCTTTTTTTTTAGTTCAATATTTGCTTTTATTACCGTTTTATTAAAAAGGTTGGAAAGGTTAGAAAAGCAAATAATGGTAAAAGAAATCCTGTAAATTTGATTTCTTGTTTGCATTTATTATGTAATAATTATTATTTAGTCCTTTCCTGAAAATCTACTTTGAAGGTTATTTTATTCATTTCAAAAGCTACACAAAAACTTTAAAATGTTTCAGTCTATTAACACTCAATTTATTCAAACTATTAGTTTAATGACAGCCTTACGTTTTCCTCTGCCATTCTCCTCCAGTCTTTGATCTATGTCACTTTCATCGCTATCATCACTGTCAGTACTTGACTCTTCGCATCGCTCTGTTAGAAAAATAAGGAATACGCTCAAAATACTCTTACAATTACCCATTGGTTTTCAGCACCGTTTTAATTACATTAAAAATATGCGAGAAAAGAATCCAAAAGTTACTTTGATGATTAGTGGCTACTTTATTGAAAGAAACTTTGGCGGAAAAAACTTTTGCAAATTAGACGTAGAAAATTAGAATAAACTTTCGCAAAAGTAAAATATTAAGAATTCAGTTTGCATTGATATTGATAAATAAGATTTTGACCGATAAAAAAAAAGAATTAAATTCATGTTTGTTTTCCAACCTAAAAAAATTGCCATGAAAGGTTTTCATCAATTTTCTTTAAAGTATTAACTAGTGAACTATTTGAAGTTTTTTTATAAAGTGCATAAAAAGTAATACAATAACCTGTTTTTAAAGAACATCAAAACAACCTTTGTCATTAGTGTTATTAAATAGCAACAAACTTTAGTGTTCTCAGAGGGGTTGTGCTACAAAATAAAATTAAAATTATGCTCACTATTTAGCGATTCCTGATCGCTATCGTTATCGCAATTGTTTGTTGGCTCATAATCGTCATCTGACGAATGGTCACCCGTAGTGATCGATTCATTCACATATCCCTTAAAAAAATAATACTTACAATTTTGATTCAAGAATTTAGTTTACAAGCGTGACCAATTTAGTTTATAATGCAGGTACGACGGAAGCAATTTAAATTTGGTCGGAGAGCGAAGAGAGGAAATTTTAAGCTGGGGTCTGGGGGCGCTTTGAGCTCCCAATCGAAGGTGTTAGTGTCAAAATTTTTTTAAACAATTTGACTTCTTTTTCTTTTACATATCTTTTTTTTGTGCTTTCTTTTTAAAAATAATGAGAATTTTAAGGCAAAAAACTTGGGTGTTTAGCTGTAACTGTGAAATTATTTTGAATTTACTTTTTTTTAAAAACGTTTGATGGTTGAAGCTTTGGTATGCTTTTTCTTATTATTAGATACAAAAAATACATAAAGATGAAAAAGTACATTCAAACTTTTTGATTCATTGAAAAAGTTTCACATATTACAACCTTTTACCCTATATTTTATGCCTACCAAAATTTTGGCAGAACGTGCCTAAAATGAGTAAAAACGTAAACAAACGAAATCATACTTACTGAAGTTTTAAATGTTGAATCCAAGCCACTGTCTTGTTGGTTAGCCGTTGATAAGTTGATAATTCCTGACAGTGTCTATAAGAGAAGAATAAGTACAAGGCAATAAAGACGAAATCTCTTCAAGGTTCTCTATATTTTCTCTTTTCAATTTCCAACTGTTTAATATAAAAGAATATCAATTCTTTTAATTCCAACATTTCCATAAATAAATTTGTTTCAGATAGCTATGCTTTAAACGTGGTATGTTTTTCAAAGAATCTTTAGTTGACATGGTATTTGAAAAACTGGAAAGTCGTGCCGGGACCCTGTTTCAATGATATCAATGTGACAACAAAATCTGAATTTTACTAGATCTTCAAGAATTTGACGAGATAAAAGGATACAAAGAAGACCTTAATATTCCCAGAGGTTTAGAGGGATTATCACTTCAGACCAGTACTCAAATAAACTCCATGTTCACTCATGTCTAGCCCACCACCACTACCTGATTCATCAACCATCAATCAATTTATTTAAAAACAACCAACGAATTCAGGACCCTCCATTTCCCAAATAAGTAACCAGTTACTGAGTTTTATGAATTTGTACCTCATTTAAAATTTTCGATATGTTTTCATTATCAGAGTCTTCAATGAAATCCAATGCTCTTTCCTAAAAACCAAAGCAAGAAACTTTAAATTGTGAAAGTAGCAAAAAACTTGACATTTTCACTGAAATCATATTTAGCTTTAGGCAAGTTTATTAGGTATGGTGCTTACGAAAACTTTCTTAAAATTGCTAGCTTTCCTACATTGGAAACCTAAATGGCCTTTGCATTTGACTCGCATTAAATTTATCCAAAGCAAGACAAAGCTAATTTGTTGTTCAACAGGCCTGACCAACCTTGATTTTGCCAAAACAAAAAATATAATGGAATTAAATTCCATTATACAGTAACAGTACCCATACTATTCTAATCTTAATATTTACTTAGTTGAAAAAACATAGTTAAAGAGCTTAAAATAGAACTTTATACACAAAGTAAAAATCAATCAATAGTGTTTAAAAATTATGTAAAGAGCAGAAAAGTTGCTATTTTGTCCAGCACTTAGCGTACATGCCTTTTCATTAGCACTGCGTCCACTGTTTTTATGTAACTCGCATTTGGTAGACGGGGTTTACTTCATTTGTTGTTGATTACAGGATTTCAGGCAATTACCAACGTACCATATCCAGTTATAGAGGAGATAAAAATTAGATTTAACTCTTTCCCGTAATATTAGTTATCTCCTTAATATTGCAACAGTATTTCCTGCTTGTTTTGTGTGTTGAAATATAATTAAAGATGGCTACCAAAGCGAATGTTTGCGTTTTTTCAGTGTTCATCTCTTGCAAGTTTCAAATCTCTTCTGGGGGCCATTTCTTCCAATAGAGTTGGAGTTTTGAGATGAACTTTTGGAAAATTTCAACATTTTTGGTGCTCACTGCTATAGATCATACCTTAATCATATCATAATTTAATTTCGCGGTTGAGGGGATTTTTTGTCCACGAAAAGCCCAATTTTAGGGGTGATTTTTTTTATTGTGAGAATTTTTATGTTTCGCGGATATTTATTTCACAGTGTCTCCATGACACCCAAAATCGCGAAAATAAATGCAGCGAATTCAATGCCGAAAAAATTTCTTCCCTAAGGTTATGTGATCTGGAATATATTTTTAATGAGTTAAGTACTCACTGGTGCTTTATTTTGGTGTATTAACATCCTTGCGGAATCCACTTCTTCATAGTCTTGCTGGAGGATATGTGGCAGTCTTTGCAAATAGCTCTTTGTAGCCATTTCATGTCGCTCTTTTAACATTGCCATGTTACTCCCACCACTTTTGACTGTTATCTAAAAATTAGAGGAAATATTGCAGATCTTCAAATTGGCTAAAACCTGCTAAAACTGAAAATGTTTGATAAAAGCAAGTATTAAAAATAATGTTTTGGTTTGACTTACAGTATTCTCATTGAGATAATTTTCTTCTCTTTGGTCTTTATTCTAATAAAATATAAGTTAGTAAATGAAATTTAAGTTTCAGACCTCAGAATACCCTTTTTTCTAGTCAAATGCTATATTTTTATTTAAATAAATGCTGAGAGATTTTTAGTACCTTGATGACCCTGATTTATAAAAAAATAATCTTTTTACTGACCAATGTGACCAACCCACTAATTAGAACAAGAACAAGTAATTCTTAAATTAGTGTTGCCTGACAAGGAAATTTCAAAAACGTTGTAAAAACTTACAAATTCTAGGCACTTTGAAAAATCCTCATCTCTCAAAAACCTGTTAAATAGAATAAAATGCAGTTAAAACTGGAAAAGCTGGAAAGAATCCTGGGTGGTACTACTTTAAAAGAAGAAACTTTTTCAAATTTTTCGCGCATTTTGGTCAAAACTTCTCATAAGGCTCATTTCATTTGCGCAAGTTTGTGAAAAAAACTTTTTCTCAACTTAGGTTAGGTTGGAAAATAAACATGAAAATTCGTTTTTTCTGATTTTTTGCACAAAATAATATGATCATCTGGATACCTATGATATGATTTTTTTAAAGATACAACAAAGGTTCTCTTTCCCTGGTATAATAGCTGTAATTCGATCGCCTATTAATTGAGCTGTGCTCATTCATTCGTCTCTCGCAAGAAAAAGCTGCTAAGGGAGGGCGGTTTAAAACAGACCTTAGAAAAATTCTATTGGCCGCTTCATAGCTGATCGGCAAAAAAGTTAGGCTGCTTGAAATTTCGATTCCGCCGCTACTCGACCGGTCTTTTATCCGCTTCAGCCGATCGGACTTTCATGTACTTTAAGTGGAGAAATTTTGGTGTGGAGAAAATTTGGCGCAATTGGCGCAAAATGCCAAAAACCGCCAAATTAAATCCGCGCCAAATTTAATTTTTTTC
>JAUJPO010123544.1:0-21325 GCA_032270745.1 Tiaropsis multicirrata | reverse complement strand
AACGTTCCGATAAAAGCGGATGATATATGTAATATTTTACCTCGTGGAATGGACAATAATGGTGTAGTTCGAGTTGCCTTGAAAAAGAAAATGAGTTTTAAGTCAAATGTCTACTTTGAACCCGTTAGACCACATTTTGTAGGTGAAGTATTGAGCTACCTAAAGAATAATAATCCTTTGTATGCTGACATCGAAATTGATATTGAAACCATACCAAATTTTTGGATAGGCTCTATTAATAACAATGATCAGGAAAAAGATAATGAAATTCATTTTGTTAATGAAGAAAACATTAAACAATTTAAAACTCATGAAAACGAAGAAGACGAAAACCCTTTAGACCATTTTCGAATTCCTGCATCTGAAACAGTTTTTGTTCCCGAATTAGCCTATGACATAGTCGATGATTCTAATGTCACTATCGCATCTGGAGAAAACAAAAATCCACTGCCTATAATTTGCGATGAAGATTGTGAAATGCTCGCTCATCCTTATCTATTCCCTACAGGTAAATTTGGATATACTTACAAAAGAGATGAAAAACTATCTCCGTGTAGATATTTTAATCAACGTTTATTAAACTATTCTCAAAAGTTTTCTTCAGACAGTGATTACATTTTCTATGCTCAATCATTAATGCAACATTTAAACTTAAACAATAGTATAAACATGGCTTTGAAAAAGGTACAAACAGAAGGATTGACTGCCGGTCGTTTGTCACAAAATTTCAAGGAGACGATTTCCAATCTCGTTGCCAATGACAACGCCTTTAGTTTCATGAATAATTTGAAAGGTACCCCTGCATATTGGAAAAAATTTCTTTACGAGGTACTTGCAATGGTAAAACAATTAGGTTTACCAACATTCTTTATGACATTATCATGTGCTGACTTGAGATGGCCTGAATTAGTTGAAATAATTCAAAAAATAAAAGGGGTAGAAATGACTGAAGACCAAATAAGTGACTTGAGTTATATGGAAAGAACACAAATTCTGCAATCTAATCCTGTTGTACTAGCAAGACATTTCCAGTACCGCGTTGAATCTTTTTTCAAGCTAGTTATCGCCAAAGGAGCATTGGGAGGAAAGTTACTTCATCACGCTATTAGAATAGAATTCCAGTCTCGAGGTAGTGCTCATGTTCACTGTCTTCTATGGATTGAAAATGCTTCTACTTTAACCCGCGAAACAGTTGATGAATATAGAGAGTATATTGACAAAGCTGTCAAGTGTGACATGCCAGACGATAAGATCAATGAATTGTATGACTTAGTCAAAACATATCAAACACATCGTCATTCAAAATCCTGCCGCAAATACAAAAACCAGCCGTGTAGATATCACTTTGGTAAGTTCTTCACAGAAAACACAATCATTGCCTTGCCTTTAGATGAAAATTTACCAAACAAGGATGAAATTCTCAAGATGAGAAAAACTATTCTTGCCCCAGTTAAAGAATATATTGAGCAAAATTTTGACCCAAGGTACAATAACGTACTCGATTCATCAAAAGATAACTACAAAGAACCGAAATCGATTGACGAAATACTGAATGAGTTGGGAATTCCGAAAGAGACTTATTATGAAAATCTTTCCATATCAACAGATAAAGGTTTCCAAATACATTATAAGCGCTCGCCAGCAGCATGCTTTACGAACAACTATTTTGAGGAAGGATTGAATTCATGGGAAGCAAATATGGACATACAACCAGTTTTAGATTATCACAGGGCAGTATCTTACATGTGTGCTTACATTTCTAAATCTGAAGATGAATCAACTGAAGCAATGAAACAGGCTGCAAAAGAAGCTGTAGATTCCAACCATTCCCTTAGAGAAAAAATGAAATCAATATCAAGAGCTTATAGAACACACAGAGAAATGTCAATTCAAGAAGCGGTATCTATTGTCCTTCCAGAAATTTGGCTTAGAAAAACATCACCAGGGGTTGTTTTTGCAAATAGTAATTTACCCGAAAACCGCTATCGCATATGTAAAAGTCAAGAAGAAATTTCAAATATGGAGGAAAATGATACAAATGTTTTCAAAAGAAATATGCTAGATAGGTACATGGATAGACCAAATACCACTTTTAAAAAGGGTAGATATACCGCAATAGATGCGTTATGTTACGCACAGTTTTTAGCAAATTACTATTTGGAATCAAAAAATACAGAAGAAAACGACTATCAACCTGAAGTTCTTGAAGAACTAGATCCGTCAGAGGTAGCAAACCTTAGCCTACCGAATTCAGTCCCCCTAATGTCAAGTAAAGAACGTTTGAAATTGCGAAAAACCAAAAGTGTTTTGAGATATCATGTACCAAGTAGAGAAAAAAAACCAGAACACTATGCTCACCATTTACTGTTTATGTTTTATCCATTCAGAAATGAAGAGGAACTCAAAGCTACTCCCTCTGGAACATACACGGAAAAATTATCATCGCCTGAGGTAGTCGAGATCATAAATAGAAAAAAAGCCATTTTCGAACCATTCGCTGATGCCGTAGATGAGGCCATGTTGAATTTCAATGAAAACGCAAGAGGATTTGACATACATGGCGAACAAGAGAATGACGAGATTAGAGAGGACAATGATAATGCAAGAGAGGAAGAAACAGATAACGAAGAAGAAAACGAAAATAATTATCGTGGAGGTGCTTCCGTACAGACAATTGAGCCATTGATATCTGATGAGGAATTAAGTGCTAGAGTTAGATCACTCAATGAAAAACAAAGAGAAGTTTTTGACTTTATTGTGCGCTGGAGTAGGAAAACCTCACAGTATTTAAGAACAAGTAGAACAGAAAAGCCAGCCCCTTTTTATATATTTCTTACGGGGAGTGCAGGTTGTGGTAAATCATACACTTTAAATACAATTAACTTTTACCTTCAAAAAGCGCTAACCTATGGAACAAGAGATGCATCAAAAGAGAGATTACTTATCATGGCCCCAACGGGTGTTGCAGCAGTAAATGTAGCTGGGTCAACTATAAATTCCGCCTTTAGTATGACTCCCGGCCATGAA
Source organism: Tiaropsis multicirrata (assembly GCA_032270745.1). Classification (NCBI taxonomy): domain Eukaryota; kingdom Metazoa; phylum Cnidaria; class Hydrozoa; order Leptothecata; family Tiaropsidae; genus Tiaropsis; species Tiaropsis multicirrata. The sequence continues at coordinate 18,298 of JAUJPO010123544.1, read as the reverse complement.
TACTCTAAACACATTCCTAATCTTTCCGATAAAGTCAGATCAAATCTCAGAGAACGATTTTCAGAACTCCAAGTTATCATTATTGATGAAATTTCGATGGTATCAAAATTTCGGTTACTTCATATCCATCAGAGACTTTGTGATATTTTTGGAAGTAGTGAAGATGTTCCGTTTGCGGGAATTTCTGTAATAACTTGTGGAGACTTTTATCAACTACCCCCTATAAATGGTGGTCCAATTTTTTCAGATTTCCCCGATCCGTTGCTAAATGTTGATCATTGTTGGAGACATTTCAAGATAGTTGAACTCACTGAAGTTATGAGACAAAGAGGGGATCAACTGTTCATTGACATACTCAACAATATTAGAAAAGGTAATGTTGAGGAACATGATATGAAAATCCTTGCTGAAAGAGTTGTTAACGAGAATCATCCTGACTATCCGATGGATGCTGTTCATTTATGGGCTGAGAATAAACCAGTTAATATTCATAACAAAATGAAATTGAACAAACTGCCGGGTGTAGAGTTAGAAGTAATCTCAATAGACAAATTCCCTAAAACGATAAGCAATACGGAAATAAATGAAATTTACAAGCGAGGTCAAATGCAAACAGGGGGTTTAGCTCATAAATTCGTTTTTAAGCTTGGTGCTCAAGTAATGATAACTTCCAACATCGATGTTGAGGATAAGCTGTGCAATGGTCAGATTGGAATTATTGAGCACATCAAGATTGATAACGATGGAAACGTAACTCGTATTTACTTAAAAATGGAAGCCCATGATATTGGTGCTAGAGCAAAAAATAGTGATGCCTATGGTAGAGAAAATAATTTAGTACCCATAGCCCAAATAGAAAAAGATTTCGGGGTTAAAACAAATAAGCAATATCCTTCTGTTAAACGAATTCAATTTCCACTTATGCTTGCTTGGGCATGCACTGTTCATAAAGTACAAGGGAAATCATTCTCTAAAATAGTGTTTAGTTTCGATTTGTTTGGTCAAAGGTGTTTTAAGGCAGGCCAAGTATATGTCGCTTTGAGTCGTGTAACTTCATTGCAGGGACTATACTTGACAGGAACGTTAAGTCCAAATGCCATAAAAAGCGATGCAAGGGCTAGCGAAGAATATAATTATATGACACAAAATTTGAGTTTGGTAACAGCAGAATTCCCCCAAAATGGAGATGAAAATGATCTCGTTATATCTCTTCTAAACGTAAGATCTTTAAGGAAGCACGTTCCTGATATAAAGTTTGACAAAGTATTGTATGAAAGTTGCTTGATATGTATGACAGAAACTCAATTGACTGACAACTCTAACATTGCAGATGTATGTAACTCGTTAGAAATGTTTTCACTGCATACCAATAATATGGACAGTCACGTATTTTCCAACACTGCTATCGCGTATAGGGAACGTATCGAGTTAGTGAACTCTGCAAATTTACCTGGAGGCACCTTATTTACTATAAAACATAAAAACATCATTGATTATCCAATAAACATCATGCTACTGTACCGCAAAAGCCAACTTGAAAATGCTGAATTTTTATATTTGATTCAACACCTACAAGGAACACTTGCTCAAACCAAGGCTCACATTATTCTTGGAGATTTCAACAAAAACTATTTCACGGATGACAGCAACTTTTTGAAGACCTACTTCGAACAAGAAGAATACGAGATGATTGTCCGTGAACCAACTCATATTTCTGGTTCTTTGATTGATCATGTTTATGTACATAAAAATCTAAGTAGAACCCATAATATTACTGCGAATATTCACAGCGTCTATTTTTCGGACCATCAAGCAATAAAAATAAACATTTCTAAAAAATGATAATTTTGCTAGCTTTTTTTGCGAATAAGCAAAATAAAAAGTTCTAAGTTTTTTTTCTAGCGCGCGCGCACAGGCTGCATGTACACTAAGGCTGCATGCTGTCATGTTTCCAATGTACCGAGTACCAGCACTGTCAGGCTATTTTTGATCAATGTAGTGCCGTTCTAAATATTAACCAATCAAGTTGTGACTTTGCGGGGGATAAAATCATCATCAAGAAAAGCCCCATCTTTCTTTCCTCTTCGATCTTCGATAATCAAGGATCAAGTTGCCACTCAGGTAAAAACTTTATATCTTAAAATATCTATTTCCATCAGTAACTAAATTCAACATACAATAGACAGAGGCACTCGTCTATGATAATTGCGTAGGATGTAAGGGATATTTTTGGTTGGCTGCTTTCTTGTCTTGATTGTTAATCTGTAAAACATTTCACTTTTCCTCCACGTTTTAGAATTTAGCTTGGTTACTTATTCAAGACGTACTTATCATCAACATGGCATGTACTCCAAGAAAAAGAGTCAAACAAGATCGTCTCGAGTCAGGTAAGCTGCATGTCATACTTGTTCTTCATTCAATTGCTTGTTGTTTAGCTTATGTTTTCCAAAAATTATCCAGAGGGTACATTATTGACCAATCTTTTTCCTAGGAGAACATTTTCAAAGGACCCAAAAGTTCCAGGGTGTATGAAATCTTTGACAGTTTTTTTCCAAACACTTTCTTGAGATGGCTGAAAATTGTAAGAAAAACTAAGAATAACAATGGGCTATTTTTACAGGAACATTTCAGGGGGATTTTCAACCTCTTTTTTTCCATGCCATATGGAATTATTTTTAGTTTTTGTTAAAATTTGCAGCCTTTTGCTTCAAAACATCACTGAAATCAACAAAGAAAGATGTTAAACTCATCCAAGGATTAAGCTGACCTTCAGTTTTCAAGGGTCTTGGCAAAAATAGTTATTTTTTATAAGAACATCAGCCTTCGAGGTTAAACATGCCAAGACAGTTTTGAGACTTTGGATAATGAAGAGTATAGAGAAATATATATATCATTGTTTTCAATTTTAACTAGACCACAAATTAAATTAGTTAAGAACATTTTAAAGCTTGAGAGCTAAAAACATTAAGTAAAAGGCTTCTTTAAATTTTAATGTTCTTACAAAAAAAGATCTATGGTTCTGATTATTTATTTGCACAAGAAAATAAATCCTAATTTTGCAAATATGTGACAAAAGTAGTTGCTAAAAAAGTGAAAATGTATAAATATATTAAAAAATGTTAGAGTTATAAATTTGAATTTAGAATTATAAACATATGTATAATGGTTAATGGAAGAATTTATTTGACATGGTTTTCAAATGACATTAACTCTAACAATGTATAAATGCAATGGGATTCAAATTAGGTCATCCCAGAAAAAAAACCTTTTCTGTGAACTACATGAATTTTTGCATTAAAGAGTTAAAAAAATTTTTTTTTGAATATACCTTATCAAAATAAGAAATTGAAAATGTTAAAAAATGTTTATTTTGTTAAGGTCCATCCAGATTATTACCTTGTAGTCTTGTCACTTTTACCCCGATACCTCAGGACAGAACTTTAAAAATCAATTTTTTCTTTATTTTGTAGATTTGGTAGATGTTACTGGATATCTAACTTATGTAAGTGAGAAAAAGGGCTCATACTTTGAGGCGTACATTCTGCTAGAATCGGATGAAGCGCGTATTGTTTCTTTTGACATTGACACCCAACCATCTTTTGCAAGATCAATCGATATTGGAGTTACCATAACCAAACTGTCTAAGAAGGCCAGTGGTGACCTACTATGTACAGAAAACTCGAAGCTGTTAACTTCCAAGCCTCCATTTGAAAGATTACAACAATTACCCGAAAGGTTAACCAATTTAGATGATGCGATGGAGAACAGTCCATTGTTTGCGAGAGTAAACCTCAAAATAGCAGTTGTGAAAATTGAGAATTGTGGCATGACCAAGGACATGTTAAGATTTCAAACTATTCATATTATTGATAGCAGCACAATTGATCCGAGACAGTTAACATTATATGGAGATTTGGTGGGCCAGGTTCAAATTCATCGCACATACAAACTTAATTATGTCACAGTCAGCAAGTTTTTGGGTAAGAAAGTTCTTAAAACATCTAATAGAACTGCCATACATCAGGAGTACATTGATGCTATTATGGTACCAGAAAATCCTTCAAGTCAATTCATAGCCACAATTGTTGGTGTTAAAATATCATCTCTTAGAAAACAGTATATTTGCGTACACTGCAAGAATCCAGTTCAATTGCAAGAAGGTGAACTAGCCATTTGTTGTGACATGGCTTTATCAGCTGCTGATATGACATCTGAATCCAAAATTCAATTTACGGTGAAGTGTACCAATAATAATTACAAATCCTTGGTTGCTGATTTTGACAAAATCCAGAATCTCTGTACTGAAAAAATCTCTCCAGATTCAGTACATGCGTTAAAAGAACTCGTAAACTTAAAGATTGACTTGACGATTGAAGGTGACAATCTCGTGCGAAACATTGTAAAACATATGGATGGCAACAGTGATGATGGTTATTAACTTTAACTCAGGAAGTTAAAACGTTTATATTAATATGCATTTTAGAAAGTTATTTGCTGTTTTTTTGTTGCCATTTTTAACTCTTCTGTACCTGTAATTAAACATTGTGAAATTTTTTAAAAGAGTTTTACATTTATTGTTTTGCTTTTATTCAGGGTTATACTCATATTTTAAAGTCATAACAAAGAATTGTGTGCACTTATGAATTTCTCCAATAAAAATAGGGCCTACTACATTGTATGAAACCCAAGACCTCAAAACTCATTATTTGTGTCCTGTAAATATTATAAAGCTTATAAGCTAAAAGCATTGACAACTATCTTTTTTTTCTTTTTTTTGTATATACCATTTAACTATTTTAGTTTATAGAAAAACTATTTTCTTGGTTATTTATAATTTTTCTACATTTCTTCTTTATTTTCCATCCTTTCTGGTTACATCTCAACTTTGGCCTAAAAATCAACCACGGTGCGTGCAGTGATTTTTCAAATTATTCACACTTTTCTCAAACTGAACTTTTGAACAAAACAACTTAAGAAAAAAGTTATGTCTTTGGAAAGGAAAATTCATCTACACGTTTTTTTTATAAGAACATAAGGCTTTGAAAGGTCAAAAAATTAAGAACGTGTTAAGAACATTCGGAGGCTTCAAGAGTATAGAAATAAGAATTTAACCATTTACAGTAATTCAAGGCTAATTGGTGTATCAATTCGAGGGTTTGTTGAAGCCAGCTGACTCAAAAAAGTGAGGAACCAGCTGACTCAAAAAGTGAGGAAAATAAACCATAAAGTCCCCCTATCAGCAAATTTTTGAGACTCAAATTAAAAGACTTATTAAGAACATTTTAAGGCTTGAAACCAAAAAAGCTAAGAACATTGAAGGCTTCCTCGAATTCGGATGTTCTTATAAAAAAAACGTGTACTTTCTTTTGAGCTATAGCATGATTCCCTGAATATATTTTATGTCAGTAAAACTTTCACAAGGTTCAGCCCTACATTTTACGACACCGAAGAAAAAGTGCAAAATATGGTCTGAGAAAAACTAAATTTCAAAAAAATTCACTAAATGAGTGAAAAAACAAAAAAACTTACAGAACAGCAGTAAGTATAGACTTTCGTGTTGTGAAGGATAAAAAATTCTGCACTAAAACTGCCAAAATGCTTGAAGAAATCTTAATTCCTTTTACCTCTAACTCTCAAAACAACCATTTCACCTCCTGCATCTTTAGAATTTGAACGTGTTCAACTGTTTGTTTTGATCGCGCACTTGACCCTAACCCTTTTTGCTCTTTTCAATTATCCTAATCATTTGATCCTCCAAACAACACTAAAATAAATATCATAGCTCAAAACATGCATGTCAAAAACTCATATTTATTCATCAAGCTTTAGTCTGTTTTGTTTCTCTTGTCTACCATTTTCATTCTTGCCTCCCTCTCCAACGTTTAGGTTTTCGTGATTTCTCCATCGTTTATGTATTTTCTTCCTGAGGGGCGGAGTAAAGAGTGCACTCGCCCTATTTTCAGGCCTCGCCTCATTTAGGTGCACTTAAAGAACAATACGATGTAAACTAACATTTTTTATCAAAAAACTGTAAATATTCTACATATAGTATATTATATACCAATTAAAAAAAAAATATGTGTGTATAAGAGCGCTTTGTGGCGTCGCCTTCGTGAGCTGAGGATTAAAATCGAAATTCCTTAGCTACCACAGACTAGTGACTAATCGCTGTATTTCCGCTTGCAGTCGTTTTCCCGTTTTTGATACAAAATGTTTAAGATTTGGACAACATTTTTCGTCGGTCAAAAGTGACGAAATTTCTTGCAGGTGACGAAAACTTTGTCCCAGAAATAACTTAGTCTGACATTATTTTTGTCCGATAAGGTAGTCACGTTGTACAGTTTTTTCTAAAGTCGCCAATCACTACCGCAAACTAGCTTTCTCGTCACGACTTTTAACGCTGGGCCTTCACGCCGTTTAGGCTTCTTGTTATGCTTGAAAACATTCTGACTGTCTTCTGAAATAATAATCAAGGAGGTAACGGGTAACCCAATTTTGTGAAAAAGTAGTTAATTCTCATTTGCAGGCAGTTTTATGTCGCCATGTATTTATTTTTTGCCATTTTTTTCATAGCACGAGTCATGAGTTTCAATGCAAGACGTGGTGGGGAAGTGGCCAGAATGACAGTGACGCAATGGGAAGGGGTGCTGGATAATAGATGGAAAAGAAAAAAAGATTTTAAAGATCTGGATGACGTAGAAAAAAAGATTGCTAAGCGTGTCTCCCTTTGCTATGTGGAAGGGAAGAAAAAGAAAAAAACATCGGTTTGAAATTTAGTACCTATACTGTTCACACCAGATGCAGTCGAGGCAATCAAAGCACTACAAAAACGGCGAGCGTTTGGAGGTGTCACCAAAGAAAATTGCTATCTGTTTCCGAGAGGAGAGATGTACGCACGTGGATGGGATGCCTTGCAAGGTATTGCCAAAAAGATTGAGGGGTTGAAAAAAACAAAGCTGCTTACTCCTACCAGAACGAGAAAGTATTTGGCAACTCTGTTGCAGCTCCTCGATATGAATGACGCGGAGTTAACATGGATTACCAATCATATGGGACATACTAAAGACATCCATATGAGCTGGTACCGCAAGGAAGATGCCACCTTGGAATTAACCAAGGTAGCCAAAGTGTTGTATGCAGTTGATAGAGGAGACGATTTAAAGAATATGCGCATAGATGATCTAGGAACAGAACGCGAACAAATCATGGAAGGAAATAAAGATTTAGAAGAATCTGAAGAAGCTCCGATGAAGCAAAAGAGAGGTATATTTTTATTTTGTGGATGTTTTAACTTCTATTCAATTTAGTACAGTATAATTTCATAAAATGGAGTGAATACGCCTTGATACGTATTAGAAGAACATTTAATGGTCGTAAAAACGCAATGAAACAAAGTAAAAGTCCGAGAAAAATTACTTTTTAATTTTTAAAGAGCGAAGAAGATTGATGAGAATGCTTGTTTTTTTTATTCAGGTAAAAAACGGAACGCCGCAGCACAGAATGACGGTCCCTCAGTTTCAGTTGGCAAGGTATTTTAGCCGAAAACTCTTATTACCATTCTCTGAAATATTCTAAACATATTAAACCGGCTTTTAGAGCTGTTTACAACTCAAACTAAAGAACTTTTTAATTTCACAAATTTTTGCGTCCAGAAAATTTGGCGATTATGCATATGGCCTCTAAACCTACACGCTTTTTTTTATAAGAATGTACAATAAAGATTTTCAAAATGAAGTTAAATAAACCAGCTGCGCTGGAAGGTCAGCCTAAATTGATCATAAAGCTGAAAATGGTTAGCAGGGCACCTTATTAACGCCAAAAGATTTTGTCAATTTCATAATTTTCTTGAAGACAAAAAAATCTATTTATATATAAAATTTGTAATACAATTATTGACAAATTCTTATCATAATTTCTGTTGTTATAATTTTTCTTTTGTAAAAATATCTGAAATATTTATTATTACTGGGAAAAAAGGAAATAATAAAGGTTTATCAAGAAATAAGTCTTTATAATCTATTAGTACATTCAATCCAGTGTACAACTTTCCAATAACAGAGTCAACGTAAAACCAAAACAATACGGAATATATGCAATGAATAGACGATTTTTCAGTAACGAATGTAAACCAAAACAACCAGGATAGGTAGAATTAATGTGTTTTTGATAATTACTTTCATGAAGCTAAATATTGTGGCAACCAGTGGCAACGACAAATAATTCTCGAAAAATCAGTGTTGGAATTATTCAATCAATCTTTATAACCAAGAATACGTTGACATCCTTTAACAAAACGACAGCGAAGGTGTTGGATATCTAAAGTTGAATAAAGAAAATAGGTTTGAAATTGAATTTGTCGAGAAGTAGCCCATTTGCAAATCAAATAATAAAAGTCTTCCACTCAAAGGGCAATTAGGATTTAATATATCTATGAAAGCATATAATAGATCTTGAACATACTTTTAGATGTTATTTTACCTGATTTTGAATTTTGTAGTGTCAACGTTTAAATTGTCGAAGAGAAGAGTTTTGGCGTTGGTGAATTGATGTGACACGATTGATGATTGAAGGTCGGTCGATTTCCTGATTCAAAGAAAGTTATTGTGGAGATTTTACAATTCAAGCATCCCATAGGTATGTCAAAAGATATATTATAAAATAAACCATAGGGGTACTAATAACTTTCTTCACCCCCATGAATAAATAAACTTGATTTCTCTTGATTTAAAAAACTCCTGAAACCCATTTATCAAAGTTAAGAGTGAGAAAAGGCAATGATAAAAACTCTATATCATTCTCTCAAAAGATCTATCATTATTTGCTTACCCTCGGTTCTTTTAGTGTATCTTGTATCGTTGAAGAATCTAAATTTCTTTGTTTGAGCCATCCCACCACATATAATGAATTAGACGATTGAATCTTGTTTTATAGGTCGTTAAGTAATATGCATGGTTTAACATGTGCACCACACAGGAACATAAATTCCATTCACATTTAAACAACAAAATGAGTTGATTGCAAACATCATTGATAACCAACATATCGCAAATTTCCATTTTCACATCTAACATACAATATCAGTCCAGTAATATTATCATTGTCTTTTTTATTTGTATTGTAAATTTTTTAGCTAATTTATAAAGTGCACAATATGTATAGAAGAATATTATAAAATTTATAATTCAAAAATTATAAATAAATCCTAATTCAAATTCAAGAAGAAATGGAAAAGGATTGTCTTATTGAAAAAAATTGTTTTCTAAATTCTAAAGTTTTTATTCTAAGTGTTATAATTTTAGTGTAAAAACTCATGAAAACTAACATTTTTGATTCAGACTTATTCCTCAATGTCATTTCAAATAGTTTCCAAAATAAAATGTATGTACATTTAAAGTTTTAATGGTCTGATGAAAAGCAGAAAGATAAGTATATCATGAATGTATATAACACATGGTAATAGACCTAATATAATAGACCTTTCATCATCATTAAAAACTTACATGCACATAGAGAACAAAGGGGATGCAAAGATAGATTTCAATATTAAAAGAGATTCCACATCCCCCTTTGTACCCTAACCTACCCTCCTCTCAGCCAGAAGTGAAAACTTTAATTTTGAAGGTTAAATAGGCTACACAAGGTTATACATGTTTGAAAATCTAAGAATTATTCAATAAAGTGAAGCATACTCCATCATGGTCAGAAAAATATATATCTTTTACAAAGCATTTTTGGACTTTTTTATGATCTACAAAGCTTTTTTTTTAAATAAACATGGTCAAGAAGGCCACCTGCTAAATGAGTTGGTTCATTTACTATCAATTTGTATGACAATAGCACTTCACTAAGGTCTTCATTTGTAGGATCTAATGCATCGATATTGAAATCTCCAAGAATAATGTCTATATCATCATATAAAAGTTGTAACAATTCTTCACGAAAAGTATTTCTTGGATAATCAGGTGATTTGTACAAAAGTAAGAGGTTGATAGGTTGGTTACTAAATGTCTCTTTTATAAACTTTATGCGTGTGTAACCAGCTGCTTTAAGGCATTCTAAAATCTGAATTGAAGAATTTGAGCAACAAGCAGTGTTTTGAAAGCGATTGATAGAATTGTTGTTATAATTAATATCGAAATTGTCTAATATTTGATCAATATCAGAAGTTTCACTTGAAGGTGATAGTTGGGTTTCAGTAAGACATAACAAGTCACTGCACATTAGAGTTTCAGACTTAACTAGGTCAATTACATGTTTCTTCAAGGAGCGGATATTAAGAAGTGAAATATGTAAATGTTTGCTGGAATTCAAAGCAGATGAAAAACTTTTGACTTTATGCAAAGGATTATCCTTTCGTAATCGTTCATATTCAAGTCCTGCTTCATTGTTAGCACGAATAGCTTTTCTATTGTATTTACCAATCAAGAACAATCCATTTATGTTTGTCACTCTAGATAAACTTACATACATTTGGCCTTCATTGAAATATCTTTGTGCAAATAAATCAAAACTTACTACTGCTGATTGTAATGTTAGTCCTTGGACTTTGTGACTTGTGCATGCATAGGACAATGCCAAAGGAAACTGAGTTCTTCGAACCATTAAGGGTTTTTCTTTTTTTCTTTTCTTTTCTTTTCGGGTGTTAAAGGTAGATTCTGCCCTTTCAATTAAAATCCAATCGTTTTCTCTACACACGTGATCTAAATTGGAACCTTTTTTACCTGCTGTAATATCGTCAAGTTTAATGTATATACCTGTTATCTTATTATTTGCATCAAATTTAAATCCCAAAACTGTTCCAACTTGACCGTTAACAAGTCTGTCTGTAATGTCAATGTTTTTAGAGATTAAAATGCGAGCACCTACTTTCATTTCAAGTATTCGGGCCAAACCACCTGTTTCTCTTGCTTTAGCATTTTCAATAAATTTCAAATCTTTGTCTGTCAAATGCTTTGGGACTTCATCTTGTGCAAGAATCAAATGCTTTTCAGTTGGTAACTCATTAAGTTTTTGCATATTATAGGCATCAACTGGTTTGTTTTCTGCAAAAATATGAGTTGTATCAGAGGGGTAATCTGGACTGTCCTTTGTAATAAATCTGGATCTTAAAAGCTCTTCATTTTCTTCATCTAGTTCACCTAAACGAATTTGATTCAAGAGGTCTATAAAATTTATATCATCTCGTTGCCTCATAACCTCCGTTAATTCAGCCATTTGGAAACTACGCCATAATTGGAATCCAATTATATCATGTACTGTGGAGCAATCTACTTTGTAAATAGGATCTCTGAAAATTGGTGGCAGTTGATATAAATCACCGCATAGCAAGACTGACTTCCCACCAAAAGGTTTATCTACATCAAATATTTTGCGCAACCTTTCATCAACATTTCTAAACAGACGACTAGGCACCATTGAAATTTCGTCGATCATAATAATTTCTACACATGCAAGTTTTTTTTGCAAATTTTGCTTGGATGAAGCATTTAGCGGAAAGAAATCAGTTGTAGGAATGATCAAACCAGAATGTATAGTGGTTCCATTAACATTAATCGCAGCTACACCAGTTGGTGCAAGCACTAGAATTCTTTCTTTTGTAGGTTCTCCTCCTCTGTACATTAGAAGTTTTGACAAAGAATGATAGATGGTTGTCAATAAATGGCTTTTTCCCACGCCTCCGCCACCGGTTAAGAAAATGTGAAATGGTTCTATACATCTAGGTACTTTTGAAGAAAGGTTTTTCACAAAATCTCTGCCCCATTTGTGAATTACATCAAAAACATTTCTTTGTTGGTGATTTAGAGATCTTATACGTGCATTTATTTCATTATCTGGGAGCAAAATCGATTCCATTGGAATTGTTGCTCTGAGGTGAGCAGCGTCATTGTTATTTTCATCATCTGATTCATCGTTATTATTTGTTCTACTTTGAAGTTCAGCATTTGTTTGGTCATTCTCTTGTTGCTCAAAATCATTCATATTGAGTATAATATCATTTCTGTACCTTTCTAATGCATCATCTACTAAGCCAGCATACGGTTGGATCAAATCTCTATTCATCTCAATTGTTTCAATAACACCAGGATCCAATAGCTTTGCAGTATAGGTCTTGTGTTCTTGGGATAATAATTCATTTTCGTCATGAAAAGGCAAGTACAACATTAAAAGATGATGTGCATATTCTTCTGGATGTTTATTTCTATTAGGTTCATAAAGACGGAGAACAAGAGGGACTTTGCGACATTTTAGTTTACCTTTCATTGACTGAAGTTTAACAATCTTTGGGTAGTCATTTGATGAACGATTTGATGGATGATTTGATTCTATTAAATTATCTTTGAGTTCATTAGGTTGACAATCATTTTCATCACACTCCTCATAAACGACACTGTAAAACCTCAAGAATTCTGCATAACACATTTTGGCGACAGATTTATAAACTCCATTTGTATTTGTCGGTCTATCACAATACCTATCAAGCATATTCTTTTTAAAGATTGAAGTACTATCTTCAGGCAGCTCGTTAATTTCTGTTTCATTAAGACACATTCTAAATCTTTTTTCTGGAACATTTGTATTTGCAAAGGTTACACCTGGGTATAGCTTACGGAGCCATAATTGTGGCATACTAAGATAAACTGCTTCTTGCACCGATACTTCCCGTTTTGAAACGTAGGCATGTGCTACAGACTTCATTTGTTCATATTTGTCACCCCCGTTTTCAAATGCATCTTGAACAGCTTGAGTCATAGCATGAGAGATTTCGTCTTCAGTTTTCGACAAATATGCACACATATAAGTTGCAGCTTTGTAATAGTTGAAAACAGGTTGAATATCCAAATTTGCTTCCCAAGCTTTAAGACCTTCTGTAAAGTAGTTATTCACAAAGCATGCATTACTATCTCGCTTTAAGTAAATATGAAAATCCTCGTCTTCAGACACTGAGAGAGCATATTCATAATCATCTTTTGGAATATCTAATTCAGCAAGGATTTCATTAATGGTAGGAACTGGATTGTAATTTTCTCCATCTACATTGAAAAAGTTTCTTTTATTAGGATTAAGGTTCTCGTTAATGTAACTCTTTACTTTAGTCAAAACTTCTTTTCGTAGAGCTAGTATGGTTTCTTTTTCCACCTGTGGTAGTTCTTGTGGTAAGGGCTCAGAAATTATTGTTTTCTCAGAAAAGAATTTACCAAAATAAAATCTGCAAGGAGTATTTTTGTATTTTCGGCAAGTTTTTGAATGGCGATGCAATTGGTATGTTTTCACAAGGTTAAATAAATCAGGATCTTCTTCTTTGGATGGTAAATAAACCTTGATTATTTTATCAATAAATTCAATGTATTCAACTTTTGTTTCCGAAGTCAATATTGGTGCATTTAAGATCCAAAGAAATGAATGAATGTGAGGGCTACCACGTACTTGAAATTCAACTCGGATAGCATAATAAGTTGTTTTACCAAGAGGGCCATCAAATATAATTGTTTTAAAAAATATCTCAACTCTGTATTGAAAATGCCTTGCTACAAGTACAGGGTTACTATTTAACAAATCACATCTTTCGTTGTAAGACAGATTCTCAATAAATTCATCAGTAACATTTTGACCCTTGAGTTTGTAAATTATAGAGATCAATTCATTCCATCTAAGGTCGGCACAGCTTAAGGTAAAAAAGAAAGTTGGTGGTCCTAATTGTTTAATCATTGCCAAAACTTCTTGCTGAAATTTTTTCCAATATGCTGGAGTTCCTTTGACTGTACTCATAAAAGCAAAAGCTTTGTCATTTGCAATAAATTGTCTCACTGTTTCTTTAAAATTTTGACTTAACATACCGGCACTTAAATTAGACGCAGCAACTTTTCTCATCGCAACGTTTATTTGATTGGTCAAAGAAACTTGTTGAGTTACAAAATTAGCAAAAAATATGTAGTCTGAGTCAGAAGCAAACTTTTGTGTATAGTTTAACAAACGCTGGTTAAAATACTTGGAGGGACTTAATTTAACATCACGTTCAACTTTGTAACCAAATTTACCTTTAGGAAATAAATGGGGATGAGCAAGCATTTCACAATTTTCATCATTCAAGATGGAAATAGGTTTTTTACCTTGTCCAGGTGCTAATGATAAAATCTCATTATCTACTTCTGCGTCAGTAGGAGTGTGAGGCATAAGAGCTGTTTCGTTGGCACTTGAACGATGAGCTTCAAGTGGGTCGGTTGTTGTCTCAAGTTCCTCAACTGAAGTATTATTTTGTATTCCATCAAGTTGATGCCTATCTTCATTAGAAATATTTTCTTCGCATTGGTCGATTACATAAGAATCTGTTTTATCAATATCTGTTGTATTTTGCATCACGGTCTCATCATTAGAAATATTATTGACATTAATTTCTATGTCTTGATAAAGAGGATTGTTATCTTTCAAATGAATTAAAATTTGTTGAATGAAATCAGGTCTGATTGGTTCAAAAACAACATGTCCTTTATATTCTAATTTTCTTTTAAGTTTAACAATTACTAAACCGTTATCACTTGTTTTTCTTGGCAAGATTTTAGCAACGTCTTCAACATCAATACATAGGTACATTACAAATCGAACCTTTAAGTTTTGGGAACTGACCTTTTGGCATTATTGCAATCTTTTTGAACAAAATTCTACGGGAAATTAGAATTTTTTCAAGTCTTCGGAGAGTACGAAATTCAACCGGTAATTCATCAAGGCCAAGTTTGTTTTTGACAGATTGGCATGGTAAATTATTTTTTTTAAGTTTTTCATGACATGTTTTGCAAATGTACAATTGTCCATCAAATGAAACAATTTCAGAAAAATATTCTTGTTCTGACATGTTATACTTTTCAGGTGAATACTTAATGACTGTTTTTCGATATAGGCATCTGTTACAACATACACATATGTAAAAAGGACCTTCATATACAAGCTTTTTAAATGTTAACACTAGATCAGTTTTTGGAATACTTTTTCTTTTAGCATAATTTTCTTTTGTCTTTTCATTCAAGTAGTTCTTGTTTTCTTCATAGTAGACTTTAAATTTTTCCTTGTGCTTCTCTTTATTATTTTCATAATACAGTTTATTGCTATGTTTTCTTTGGGTTTTTTTACGCTTTGTCATTTCATTTCCATCATCATTATCATTCTTACGCTTTTTACTTAAACCATTTTTCTTTGTGAAAGTCACATAATGTTGTTTAAGTAGCTTTTTTATATCTTCTTTCAATTCAGCGATTTGAATGAATTGGATTTGAAAATGTTCAAAATCTTTTTCTTTTGCCACTAGATAAAAAAATTGAATGTATTTCTCAAGTTCAAAAATGTCATCAAACTTCAATAGGCAAGACTTTCCTGCATCTGAATCAAGTAGTCCACGATTGTTACGGCTGTGCGAGTCAAAAAGGAAAAATCCTTGCTCCCTTCTCATAATTGCTATTGTAAAACCATTTATTATCATCAATGAATCAAACTTAGACTGTGATGTTTGAGATTCACTAAGAGGGATTTGTAAAAAAGGATAGCCATCAATCAATTTAGCTTCGCCGCTTTCTAAATTCAAGAACTTGATTTCAGTGACAATACCATTTGTTTCTATGAACCGTGGCATCTCATCAACAGACAGGTTACCGATTACATTTAAAAGCTTATACAATTTGTCACCTTCAATCAAAATGTTATCTAGGTCTGTTAATTTCCAAATACGAGGATGTCGGATATTAGACCAGAAAATGGCGTAGAGTGAGATTGCACTACATTGTGTCCCTGCAGTTTCACCAAATATTTCTCTATTTCCTTGATTAAAAGAACCCAAAACAGCTTTAGAGACTTTGTAAGTTGGCATTTCAGAAAATTGATTGAGTTCAACTACAGACACAGAATCAGAGTTGTTTTGTGATTGTTTTAGATACCAGAAACTGCTTGGCAGACAGTTAAAATGTGGGTCAAAGTTAAACAGTTTAGACAAGAATTTGTAAGTATCGAGTTTGATAGGCTTGTATAGGTTTGGTTGGTTTGGTTGGTTGAGTAAGTTAAGTAGGTTTAGTAAGCTTAGTAATAAGAGGATACAAGGAGTTCGCATGCAACCTCAAAGGGGTGTATAGCTGCTTGTCTGGCTGTATGTATAACACAGACAAACTTATGCTATATTTTGTTTGTAGCTTTAGACAAGTGAAGTAAAGTTACACTTGCTGCTATCTTTTGGAACTATAAAAACAAATGCAATAAATCTGGAGTCAAAACGCTACACTGCAAGATTCTTACCGTGCTAGAATTCTAGACTATACTATAGTTATCCAGTCAGCTCATCCACATCAAGCCAGCCAAATTTATATTGTGGCCGGTTATTGAGTAGCTAACTTTTGAACATCCACACCGGGAACAACAAGAATACCAATAGCGTAATACTAGGGAGATAATCAAGCTGATGTAATAGAATGGAATCTCAGTCGATCAGGTTTTATCGTTTATTCTTTTGCTTAAGATTTTCTCTACAGGGAGATTCCCACAGTTCGGACCGGGCGGAATCTGGGGCGTCACCACTCTCACCTGCTGATAGGCCCCGCAACGGAGTGTTGTCTCTACCCTGTCTGTCTCTGTCTCCTATCTTTTATAAACTTTGAAAAACGAAAACATATTTTATACATTTAGGGTCTTTTTAACTGTAAATAATTTTTAATATATATCAAAGTTTACAAAAATGCTAGTGTATCCAGGACATTGGACCTGCAAAAGTAGCCAATATAGTAAATTCGATGGCGTTCGCTTCGTTGCCCTTTTTTTTGTTTACATTTTTGTTGTTATATAAAGAACCAATCGACGTTGCTGTTTTGACGACCATTGGGCCGTCGTTCCATTTTCAACATAATTTTTGCCCGTAGGCAAAAAGCTTAAGCGACGGCCCGAGCGTTTCCAGACTCTCTTCTTGTGACTATGCTTGCCCAAAAATGCGCAGTGTCAGGGAGTGCGCGAAAATTTAAACCATATTTTAAAAGAAAGTGGCATTCTTCTTTAAAAATTTCTTCACTTTTAAGAAAAAAATACATAGGCCTTTGTGCGCGAAAAATAATACCGATAGTTTGTAGTCTGATTCGGCAGACCTATCTCCTATAAGAAACTTTTTCGTTAGAGGATGAGAAGAAGCCTAGATAGTTTGAGGACGATTTAGAAAAAAAGAAATTTTCGCGCGTATTAGCTTTCGCACACAAAGGCCTCCTATATATTATTTTCTAGGCATAGAAAAAAAGAACCAACATTTTCGCTCAAACAAACTTGTCAATTTTTACAGAAAAAAACTTGGCATTAAAGGATTTAACCGTTGCGCCGCTGACAATGCACGGATATTATTAACAATATCTTCAGACCGCAATATCTGGGGTTTGTGGCAATGGTAATTATTATAATAACAAAACAGCTTTCTTCCCTTTTTGAAATACATGGGTTTCCTATGAGCAGAATCGTGTAATTTCTAAATATTTAAATTCGACGATCGAATGTTTTTAAAAATTCGAATACAAATTCAAATTGAAACGAAAACAACTTCACTTTTGAATATTGCTGACTAAGTAGTCCCTTTTACATTTGATCGGCTAAAACCTTTAATTTCACAAACTATGATATTTTTACCTTTTGAAATGGTTCTATCACACTCAAACAATTAATATCCCTGAAAACATTTCACAGCTGGAAATTCGGCAAAATAATGCACACTTTCAAAATTACAATAAAAACGTTCACAGTATTTTCGATCATACATAAAAAATCACATACAAACGATATCTCAAAATCTTGTCTAAAAAATAATAAAAACTATATACAACCTTAAAAACCTTAACCTTAAAAAAAAATGAATATAAATAATCCAACCAGTGGTTTTCTTTATATAGGTAACAGTAAAAAAATAGAAATGTAAACAAATGAGCTTTCAAACATCAATGAACATTATCTTCTATAGATATACCTAATCTTTTATAGATGTACCTTTTGAATCTAGATTAAGTTTTCATTGAATTTAGATTCGTTAGGTGTGAACAAAGAATGTCGGGGTCCCTTTCATGCCTTTGTCATCGTAACTGACTTTAAAGAAGCTGTCCGCAAAAAAAATAATTCCTCGTTCAAATCAAGTTTAAAGAGACATGGAGGGGCAATTAGCTCTCGTTTCCATGACAAAGTAATTAATAGAAATGAGCTTTCAGAAAGGGGAGAATATTTTCGCGGACAGCTTCTTTAAAGTCAGTTACGATGACAAAGGCATGAAAGGGACCCGACATTCTTTGTTCACACCTAACGA
>JAUJPO010123433.1:0-21335 GCA_032270745.1 Tiaropsis multicirrata | reverse complement strand
CTGGAAATTTCAATTAAAATACCCCCTGGAAAAGTTCGTCCACCCCTATGTATGGACTTAAAATGGAATAGCCCATTCTACGCAATCGATCTATATCACCATTTACCTTTTTACCTTTTTACGCATTTTGAAAAACTAGAAATATAAGTAAAACAGTTCAGTTCCATCCATCCAACAGTTACTGTGCATAAATACATCTAACATTTTCAGAAGAATTTAGTATCAATAAATTTTTGTCCTTTTGATGGGTCAGAAAATCACAAAAAAATGACGTTCTCTTTATTATGTTTCCGTTAAATTTTCAGTTAACTCGACATCCATACTTCTTAATATCAATAGCACCATCAAATGTCAAATTGTGTAGAGATTTCATGAAAAATGTTACTAAAGTTTAAACTGGTCTTTCTCTCTGTTATATCTCGATTCTCAAACATCCATACTTGTTAATATCAATGTAGCCCCATGAAAGAATAATTTTATTTTCTTCTCACGCAGGCCTGTTCGGAATTCACCACCCACGTTATGAACCTGTTACGCGAGCAATCGCGAACTCGTCCCGTCTCCAAAAATGAAATTGAAAGAATGGTGAACGTTATTCACTGGAAATTCAATTCAATACAAATGCAACTGAAACAAAGCACTTGTGAAGCGGTCATGATTCTACGATCACGATTCCTCGATGCAAGGTAAATATGGGATCACGCCTAGTGTTACACACACACGCGGACGGACATATTTCAGAATATAACTATAACTCCCGGTGATTTGTGATTAGAGTCTTACATAGGCTAGCATCACAGGAACCCCAATTCTGTGTATGAAGTCTGTTGAAACAAAACAATTGAATAAGCAGAACTGTCCTTGTTTCTACTATACCGAGACCACATTATTTAAATGGCCCTCTCTAATGATAAACTATTTGTTTCTTTTGCAGACGCAAGAGACGTAACTTTAGCAAGCAATCAACGGAGATTTTGAATGAATATTTTTATTCGCACTTGAGTAATCCTTATCCAAGCGAAGAAGCGAAAGAAGAATTAGCTCGTAAATGTGGCATCAGTGTTTCTCAAGTGAGTGATTGTTTCATCTTCCAATTTGAAAGCAAATTTCTGTCTCGATACTTCGTTCTCCAAACTCGTTTAAGAGAATTCACTACAGAAAACTCGGGTGGTCTCAAAAATTGGCAGGTCCACATCCTCTTGGATATTAATTTGTTATTCAGATATTGATGCAAAATCAAAACTTATTCTGCCATTATTGCAATTTTTAAGTAAAACTAGATATTAATTGTATTTAATTATTGTCGACCTAAAAAAATATGAGCGTTTTGATTGGTCGATAGCAACGACATAAATGCGATATTTAATATTTCACATGTATAAAATATAACCGCGTTTTTTTCAAGTGAACTTGGAAGCGAGAGAAGAAAAATCAAAACAAAAAAGCCGAAAATTTGGCCAAAACAAAAAAATAAAGCAAAATCTAGACAAATATTTTTTATTTACTCATCCATTATTAAGACTGATTAAGAGAATCTTTGGAAATTAAATGTAATTAAAATTTGAAATAAACAGTTTCTGTAACAAAATTACTTTTCAAATCTTTCTAAAAATATCTTGAAATTTCTGGGTAATTTTTTCATAAGAAAGTTAAACGAATGAAAACATGGCAAAGTTTTGTGCTTGACGAGAAATATTAACCATCAAGAAAGTTAACCAACATAAACCAAAGTTTTTTTCATAAGGAGTAGTTCGAGTTCGAGTAGATCTCAAACAAGCATCAGCTTTCTCCAAAAAACACAAACTGTTTAAGTTCATTCTTTCTCATGAAAGTTCAGCCAAGCCAAGACATTTTCCAAGTTAAAAACTCTGTTTTGTTTTGTTATCACGATCAACTCAATGTTCAACAACAAAGCAATCCATGCCATTACACAAATTCATAAAAATACCCAAGCTGTTGTCAGTCACTTGAATGTTATCTTCTAAAGAAAAATGTCTTCCAAAATTGATACTTCTCTCCTCTAGACTTCCATAGATACTACGAAAAGCTGTACATACGTCTGCACTCATCGAGAAGTCTTTTGTTTTGTTTTGATTTTGGCGGAAAGATTTTTATTTTTGTTGCTCAAGATTTAAAAAACTTTTCAAACGCTTTTTGTTCAATGTTCAATTGGTGATGTGGAAACATAAATAAAAACAAATGGAAACATTTTTTGGGTCGACAATAAAATAGTTATCGGATGACTTTTCCTATATTTTACGGGAAAATATTACGGAAAGATCTCGGAACTCGGTAAAATATTTCTCGTATTTCACTCTGAGTCATACGATAACTATTACTTATTGCATCAACAAGTGTGAATATCAATAGATATCAATCGCCAACTTGAAATTAATAATCATAACCATCTTCACCAGGTATCAAATTGGTTCGGCAACAAACGAATTCGTTACAAGAAGAACATTGGTAAAGCACAAGAAGAAGCTAACATGTATGCAGCAAAAGCCCAACAGAACCAACATCAACAATCCTCTTCTTCTGGTGGTCCAACAGGTGGTGAGAGCGGTGGCTGCTCTACAAGCACCATTGCATCATCACATATTGCTGAACAAGTCTCTCCTAGAGGTAATTATGGCACCGACTGTGGTTCTAGGTCTCCCAGCAACAAATTTAGGTTCCTCCCTTAGTGGTGGTTGCTCTACAAGCACCATATTGCATCTTCACATATTGCTGAGCAAGTCTTTCCTAGAGGTAACGTTGTTTCGACGTCTTTTCACCATTGAAACATTGAAAATATGTTTAAACAACGTTGAAAAAACGTCATGTGTCTGCTTGGATGGTGTCGATGTTGGCGAAAGTCTCATTAACCAAGGGAAAAAATTTTGACAGGAGGATATTCCATTATTATTGCGGATTAAATTAATTACGTGGACTTCGTTCTGTTAATCGTGAAACAATACGATGGAGTCTCTCTAAAACAGATAGAAGTGCCCACTTCATAGAAATTGAAATGCAAAAAAATCATTCGGTTCGTTCCAAGGCAAGGAATGGTGCCCGTTGTATAGGGATGATCATTCCCGCTTCAGCGAGATTCCAGTGTTCACGTGAATACTTACCACTCAAAACTGACCTTCTAATCCGAAACCATATGAAATGCGAAGTTAAATCGCTCGGAAATAGTTTTTTTCATACCCGATAAAACTTTTATGAAATTTGACTGATTTTGTTATTTTTCAGAAGAACATCACCATCCGCATCATCATTCACCAACTGATCATCACCATGGTGATATGGCGTCATACCCAATACAAGCCCCCCATCACTCACAGCAACAACCGCAACAACAATTGTCCAATGGACCGGATTGTGCTGTATGTCTTTTTTTTCTCTCGGAATTTCTTTTACGATTCGAACATATGATTTGTCCGATATGACATCCTGATATCAAGTTGAAATCTCTAATCGCTTTAATAAAAAAGACAAATTTTTGTCTCGATGCTTCGTTCTCCAAACTCGTTTATGCGACTTTACTACGGGAAACTTTTTTTATTGTCTAAAGGTGAGCAATTTACATCACGTGGTTTCACAAGCGACAAGTGGATACAACAGTGCCATTGAGTCCATGTCTGTGGCTGCAGGAGGTGCTGGTGCTTCTGCTACTGCTGCAACTGAACATAATCCATCTGTAAGTTCAGAACAATGGGTAATAAAAAGCTCGGCCCTCAAAATTTCACGTGGTTAAAAAAAACACGATGTATGTTTTATAGTACCTCGATATCATGTACCAGAACCATGAGAGTTATTTCGATATCATGTACCAGAACCATGAGAGTTATTAAAAATTAATAAGTTTCGTATTTCTGCGCTTATCAAACATTTTTGCCGTTGTTTTATTTTTAGGTCAGTAATTTCAACACACTTTTGGATTCGATCAACAATAGTCCTTGGGGAAAGGTATGTATTCACCAAAATTTTCACGGTTGCTTTCAAGAAAATTTCGGAGATGGTTTTATTTTTTCCCCGTTCCAATAAATTATTTCCAGTTCGAGTAATAATTGTTGTTTTTGCAAAGTGGTACGAACTGAAAGATATCAACAGTTTTGAGAGCTACTCCTCCAGTTGGGTTTCCCTACGTCTCCCTCGAACCCTTTTAGATTCCCACCTTTTCTGAGATATTTTGCGACCAGATATTTCCTCTTTCACTCCAGATAGTGGTTCAAGTCACTTGGAAAACCACTGCATTCTTAAAACAAAACCCGTTTCGACAGGAAGTCAATATCCTAAACTCAGGGTTTATTGATTATATCCATTACATAATTTTTTGTTGTACAGTCTACAGAAGCATTCTAAAAAGACGGTTGTTTGCCAATTAGTTGTGAATCTTTACCAATAAAGCTGTTGTCAAAGATGTGTGGTCTTTGCGATGTTTCCGTAGAAAAGATGACGTAATGAATATCGTGAATACAAGAATTTTTCTACAAGAATTTTTCCCAAAAACGATTTTCGATGTTTTATTATTCTTTTTTTTTTTTTACAGGCAGAAGCTAACAACCATCACTCCAGTGCAGGAAGACATGGTTAGATCTACTCGATGACTCCAACTCCACTGATCCTTTATCGTTTTCTATAAATTGCTTCGTGTGTGTGTGTGTGTGTGTGTAGCCATACGTTTTTCTTTCACGTTAGAACATTGTGGCACCCATTGGGTATTCCTAATTTCCTTTTGAAAACAAACCTTAACATATATTCCCAATGTATTCGATTTTAGCTGTTTTCAAACAATTTTCTAAAGAAATTTTTCCACAGAAGTTATAAAATGTTCTCAACATGTTCTTAACTTTTTTGACTTTTTGCCTATGTTAAGTCATATGGTCCTCTATGGTTTGCTGTTATAAAAAACGAACGGGTAGTCTGTATACACTGAGACGAGACGGTTCGAAATAAAGTTTGACAGTTTATTTCATATTTTATATTTTTTGACGACCTTAACAAATGGAAATGGAAATGTAATGGACATATAATTCTGTTGAGAGAAACCAACCAAAAGTTTTATACTTTATTTTTTAGCGAATATTTTTTTCTTTATTATTAATGTAATTAGTTGATGGAATATACTCTTTGATTTTTAGAGCTGTTTTAAGTCCCAAAAATTGATTTTTAATTTGAACCAGAGAATTGAAAATTTGAATTTTGTAATCAGTGAAAAACGAACTTGCAAATCCGAAATACGCTCTACAATTTTCCCAAAGTCATATAGAAAATATATTTTTCGATTTTTTTTAGTTGCATATAATATTGTATATATTTTTTTTTGATTTTTTTGATTTTTTTAAGTGTATTTTTGCTTGACCCAATGGTAATAAGGTCCCATAAGGTCTTCATGGAACTTTTGTTGCTTCGGTATGTGAAGCAAATGACTACCAGAAAACTTTAACATCGAATCTACTATTTCATATGTTTTTTTCAATAATAATTTACTTTTATAGAATTTGAAGTTATTGGTTTTGAATTGATTATATATTATATTGAAATATTATCATTTGTCGAATTAGTTCTTGTATTAGTTTCAAGAATTTTCTCAGAAAGATAGCCGAAGATAACATTCATTATCTAAAATACGGCCACCATTCAATCCTTTTTTGATACCGTATGGGTATAGTCCGGTGGCGAAAAAATATGACCCAAACAATTAGTATATGTGGGTTTTTATTTTATTTCCCTATTATATGGTCCTTTAGAATTCCAAAACCGGTTTTTGCCAATCTGGTACAGTACAGTATGCCTTTTTGATTTGACAGCAAATGCAAAACTATTTGATCATAGAACTTAGCTTTTAAAACTTCAGGAAATTACTGATCATGTTCCAAGTTATTGAGAACTCTGGCTACCCTAGTGGAAAATTAGATAACGATTTTTTACCTCACTGGAATGAATAGTCACCCTATTAAAACCAAGAAATACAAGAAGTCGTTCCACTGAAAATGATGAAAAAACAAGAGATTTCTTACTAATTCGTTATGGATAAAGTTTTGACTTTCCCTATTGAGCTATTGATACTCTCTGGGGGACGACAATAGGCTGTGTTTGGAAAATTTTAAACAAAAAAACTCTTATCTGCAACACAATCAAATTGCAATAAGCTTTCTAGGTTGTGTTGTTTTTGACACAGTCATTCACGAAGTGACATCATTTAAACAATAAATAGTTGTTTACCTTTCGTAAAAACATTTTAAAAATGCTTTTGTTTCAAGTTTGAAATTGCAAAAATAACGAATTGCGTTTATTCTCGAAAGAATAAGTGCGATCTAAGTTGTGTTGAAAATTCCGTTCGATTGGAAACTTGTTGAGTAAAGGGAAAAATCCGCCACTGAATTCATGGAAATTATTCTTGATTGTAAAAGAGTGTAATGACTGGATATGTGACTAAATCACTAAAAGATTTCGACAGTCATGACAAATTTATTCCGGATGTGTTAGAAAAAGTGCCGATATCAGCAAAAATTAATTCGCGAGCTAGAAGAGAAAAACATTAAAGTTTTTAGCCCATGCGAGGAAAATTTACAAACAAAAAAATGGCGGACGATATCGAAAGCAGAAAGACGAGATTTTTGACACTGCAAAAACGATTGAAAGAAGAAAGACAATTTGTTAAACATGAAAAAGATCAACTTCGTAGGTTGAATGAAAAGGCTCTTCTAGAGAGCCAAAATTTGTTCTGTTCAGAATGGAAAACTCGTAAGCAATGGATGAATATCGACCGGTTGATCAGCAACAAGTCAACACCCTCAGAATGCAGCAGCACTGCAAAGATTATAGACTCTGTTAGATTTGAAGATGCAGGTAGCCATTTGAATTATGTAGACTTGAAATATGGAGAATTTCTGTCATCACTCAGAGACAATCCCAAACTTGTGGCACATGTTTTAAACTACTGTGATTCCCAACGTTTCCAGACAACAACTCGCCAGCTTACTCGGTTATTGATTTCTACACTTTACGGAACTTGTGCCGAAAAAAAAGATGAGTTATCAGTTCTTAGGGTGTTAACAGAACTTGTAAACCTTCAAGTATTAGAATGTGAAGACTTGCTCCAATTTTTCTGTGGTAAAAGAAGCAATGACAATGCATTTGCCTCTGTTTTTACTGTGTTTTCAGAGATGTTGTTTTCGTCAAAACTTTATCTTACTGCAGCTCTTCATGGAACAGTAATGCAGGTTATTGTAGATGATGCAATATTTTTAGAGGTTGATTTAGACAAAGTTGTTGGACGCATACCAACCAAAGTAGTTCTCGAAAAGTTTGGTCCTCCTCAAACTGCTGAAGCTAAGAAAAAAATGGATCAACACATGGTTGTACTACATGATCATATAATAAACTTATGTAAAAAGTTCTTAAAAAGTATGTATGATAAAATATATTGCTTTCCACAGAGTTTAAGGTGGGCAATTGGACAACTTTATAAAGGCATGCTTGAAAAATTGAAATTGCCTCCTGCAAATGCAAAAGCTTTGATAAGCTACATGCTGATGACATATTTCATTTGTCCTGCAATAATAAACCCAGAGCCTTATGGAATAAATACAGATGCAGACATCAGTGAAACAGCGCGGAATAACCTTGGCTTGATTGCAAGTATTCTACGATCACTTGCTCTCTTGGAATGTGGTTTGAAAGAAGAAAAGTTTAAATCAATTCTTGGAAGACTGGAGCAGGTAGTTTTCCCCAAAAAATTGCACATTTCCAAATGTTCTTTTTTATGAAAGATAATTCCTTAATGAAATCTTGGTTTGCTAAGAAAGATTAAATTAATACACACATTACACATGTGTGTTTTTATAATTCTTGCAAGTTTTAAACTTCTTCCCTTAGAAATATATTTTCAAATGTGTTATAGACTTTTTACAGACCTTGTTTTCAGTAAAAAAAATCAATCTTTTGCAATAGTGCTACAGTAATTTTATTAAAAAACATGTTTTCTCAATAATTTGTGTACATACTCAGTCTGGTTCAATAGAAGTATGTCAGAGATTTGTAAATCGTATTATAATGCTAGATTATGTCATCAGCGCTAAGGAAACTCAGGCACAAGGAAAAAATTTGACACTAAAATTGAGCTATAACAATGAAAAATGTTTGAAAACAATAAATTTTTATAGCTACTTGTTTGACTGGGAGTAATTTTAGATATCGGTGCGGTATATATTGCGGACATAATACTATACAACAAAGCGCACCTGCGATTACACAAATCCAATATTTCCGGAAATTTTCTGCATAGCACAGTACTTACCGTATGATTTCACTTCCGTAAACTTCCTGTCTGATATGAGCGAACTACCTTTGCATTAAATGCAGGGATACCAATACATGTAAAATTTTCAATACTTTAACATGAGATAATGTAGACAGGAGAACCGCTGTCTTTTTATATTTTTTGAATGTTGAATAAGACGACAGGTGAAACCAACGAGTCCGTTTTGGACTCATTTTTTTAAGCGATCTGATTGACAGATTTTATGACATAAAAACAATGAGAGGAATTTTCATTGGGTGATATTATGAGCTGTCAATCAAATCATTATTAAATTGGGAATTCAAATCTAGAGGTTTTACCATGCTATTATTTCTTCACCATCAGTATATAAAAAGAAGAGATGATTGCATGTGTCTCCAGGCTAGAGATAATGAAGCCCTGAATATATCAAAATTAGAAAAATACAATTATCGTTGTCATTCTAGGCCAAATAAACTCAACAAAACAGAGTATACCACAATATTCATAACAGTGTATTCTCTGTACACAGAATATATTCCGATTATAACCCCATATTTTACTCTGTTCACTAAATACACTCTCTTTTTTATAAGCACCAGTAAATTTGAGTTGAGGCTCAAACTGTTCTTATTTTTTTGCACTTTCAGCTTCAAATTAATCTTATTATTTCGTTCTTACTTTTTGGTGGGAAAAAATAATTAAAAAATAAGGTCCTATAAGCTATAGTTTTAAAAGATACTATATTAGCTTAGTCACAAACATATTCAGTAAAAAAAATTACCGTTTTTGAAAGATTTAGAGCCCCAGAACTGTTCTTGAATTGTTCTTATTTTTTGGCCATTTTGAGCCTCATTGTTCTTATAACAAAAAAGAGTGTATAATCCGATCACGGAGTATTCTTCTGTTGAACCCGACTGTACGGTACTGTAAGTAAAATTTTATTATCATAAATAGTTCCCTTATAATAGAGCAAAGAAAACACAAAATTTCTTTATCCTAGATTTCTAGATTATAATGTATAAAATGCAGTTGCAACCTCCCAGCAATGGCAAAAAGATACAATGATACTGGCTCTGTGTTTCTCTAGACCAATTTTGTAACCTGTCTATCTGCAGAAAGTTTTGAGGATTGTCTTTGGACATTTCTCTGGGATTCGTCCTTTGAGATAGATTTCAGAAGACCAGTTTATCCTCTTAATTGTAAAATTTATTATAATAATGTTTATTGTTTTAGGGGAAACTTATCAGTTATGTTTCACATTTGTTAAATGGAGCAAGCAACATTGCCATCATTGGTGCTCGAGAATTGCCAGAAGTTGAACGATCTTCTCTTATGATCACTGAACATGATTTGAAATGTCTGGTAAGCATCAGACCATTTTTTATGCCTTTTAAGTGTCCGATTGTTGGACGCTGCAAAAACAGCTTTTTTGTTACAAACTATCCAAAAAAGTGGCATTTTTATTTTCATCAGACGCTTCCCTGCCTTTCTAAAATTTGGCCTCAAGCTTTATGGTATACTCTATGAATATTTTGTAGTTTATCAGTCTGGACAAAACCAATATTTTCCTTCTCATTGGTCTTTTAAAATTTGATTTTTAATTACCTAGTATTTAATTCGTAAAGTTAAAGTTGTGAACTGGAACTTATGGGAACTAATTATTCGTTAAGCTGAAAAAGTGAAAAGTTTATAGTGCACAATAAAGGATAGAGCGTGTTATATGCTCAACTTGAAACTGCCTGTAATATACAGTTTTAAAATGACTAATGAGATAAATGTAGTTTTTCTTCTCATTTTATCTTAGGTAAACTGTCTGAAACTTGTACATTCTCACAATGTACCATCGATCAACCTTGAACTAGATGAACTGTTAGAGTTATTGCCTCCCATCCCAAGAAAATGGGTCAAGGAAATCTCAAGTAACCGTGATATTACCAAATCAATGCCACCAAACAATCAACTACTGGTGGATCCTTCTCCTGTACCTCCACCGAGACAAAGTAAACTGAAAAAAGCTATCAGTACAAATGCTGGCAAAGATACATCTGTGGTAAGAATTGAATGATTATTGTTGTTTTCTTGAAAGAATTATGCAACTCTGACCAAATATTATCCACTTACGTACATGGTTATAATGCTGCCAAACAGGGTTCCCGGCAGCTTTTAGCTATTCTTTTCCTGGCAAAATAATTGTAAAAATTGAAAAGCATTTAATAATTTTGTGAAGCAGAGACAGAGATTTTATAAATTTTGGTTTAAAGAGCAAGCCCCTTATGATATTGAAGATTTTATTTAAAAAATCCCAGACAGAAATAGGGGGCTAGAACCTATGGACTTATCAAGTCATATCATTACTAATGTTGTCAAACGTTTTAGGACATGTCATTTATAGATCAGTTAAAGATCGATTTGAATACAATGGTTTCCAGTAGTGATGTTGTTCTCATTATACCTCTTGGTAATGATTCTGGTGATCATCCAGGGATGCTCTCAGAAGATAAGGTAAAATGCCATAGAATCTTTATGTAAATATAATATCAGTATTTTTTTATTTTTGTTAATTTTTTTTATCATTACATTCTTGCTCTCCAAAAATTTGGCTCTCCAAAAATTTAGTTTTTCTTACAAGAAGATGAAAATGTTATTTATATGCTAAGTACATAAAATATACATAAAATAAATATATGAAATAATAAATAGTCAATCAGATACAAGAATGCCAATAATGTGGTTCGACGATGGTTAAGGTTAGTTACTAGACTAACGCAATTCACAAAGTATAAAAGATTGATTGTGGCATAGACAAAAATCTGGCTAGTGAGAGCTACTAAGACAAACTACGTGTACAAGACGCTGAAAGCATTGGTATTGAGCTAAACACGGCGATATAAGTTAGTGTTTATAATGATAAAATATAACTAGCATAATAGAGTAAGTAATATAATATAGAAATATATAATAAACGGCTGTAAACGTTATGTATGTGATGGCTAAAAATGTAGCAGTTATGTAAAAAAAGATACAAAGTTTATGGAGGAGACTACTCGCTAATCTCTATGTTTGTATGAAAACTAAAATGCAGTGGGCTAGTGCATACTGGTGAGGAAACTAGGCTGGATAGAGTAGTAACTAGGTATATGGAACATAAACAAATGACTCTAAGCTAGAATTGAAGCAAGTAATTCATCATAGTATTAAACAAATATACGACGAGGGAAAATCAGATATCGAATAATTAGATATCCGATTTTCCCGAGTCGTATATTTGTTTTATCATCCACTAGAAGTTTTCGTAAAATAAATTGTAAGAAAGACAGAAAGATTTGACGAAAGTACTTTTCTGACCTCGTTAAAAAAACATTCGAAACTCCCACTAATTACTAGTCTCGATTTCTTTTTTCTCTCTCTTCATCGTAGATGTTAAAAAGAGAAAATAAAACGCATTTTAAAGCGCATTTTCTGTTTTGACTCTGAAAGGAGTGCATAAGCCAAATATCACTATCGAATATCTAAAAATATTCGACAGTGCGTTTTGCCTACGGGTGGATGATAAATATAAGATATTTGCCGTTTGCCTTATAACACGTACTAATGTAATAATATATTGCAAAAACAATTGGCTTCATAATTTGGGACAGTTAAAATGGACTAATTGTAAACGATGTATAGAGGATATTATAGAAAAAAGAAAACGTCTTGCCAAAGGGTACACAATGCAACGCACAAGTTCAGACTGACAGTTATACTGACATTATATTTTTCTTTAGGTTTTGGGTTTAAAAAGTCAACTTCCGACATCCAATTCATTTGACATGGATGCTATGGAGAATGATTTAACCAAAAGGACCCACAACATTATGATGGACGCACTGAGAGAAACACTACCCGATGTTGATAAGAATCTGTTGGATTTAAGTAATGAGAATCTGGACACCATTTCTGGAAGCTCTCTGGGCTCAACACACAATGAAGATTTGTTATCTATCAAGTCTAAGCAGGATAACCAAAAGCAACCACCTGATGCTCTTGATGGGTTCAATGTCTGGGCATCTACTGAATCTAATACAAGCACTCTTAAAGACCCGAGTCGAATGTGTGACTCAAATTCAAGCACATTGAAGACACCAAGTGATTTGTTGATAACAGGAGGACAAAATGATAAAACGAAGCAAAACAGCCTTCTTTTAAATTTTGATGATCTTGAGATATCACCAGGTCCTACTCTTCCACAAAAGAAACGTCAATATGAACGCGTTTCAAGTGCATTCAACGATGAACCATTAATAGATCTTGCCATCAATGAGCAGCGCCGTTCATCTGCGGATGTCAAACGCCAAGAAAGTACCAATTCCTTGCTTGGTGGTCCAGGTGGTTTGAATGCCATTTTACAGAACGCTGCAGTTGCCAGTCCAACAGAAATCAAAGCCTCGGAGTTTAATATTTGGTCACCGGTGGACCAGAAGCCTGACCCTTGGAGAATGTCTGATGTCCAGGAAGAAAAGGAGGAAGCCCCACCTACAGCTGTCCAAGGTTTTGAAAACGATTTCAAAATTGCAATACCAGAGAAAAAACAAAGTCCTGTGACGTCACCAAACAGCTCCGTTGGGTCTAACTATGCTGAGTATGCGGACAGAGTCAAAAAAAGTCCTGCGCTGAAAAAGAAATTTGGAATCGATTTACCGAGTCTCGGCTCTACTAAAGACCATGACGAAAAAACACCCAGGAAAAAATCGCAAGGTGCTTGGCTGAAAGACAAATTATCAACTATCGGTCGTCTAAGAACTGGAAATCAAAATACAGGAGGTTCAATCAAAAAGAGTGATTGTTCAGGAAGTGTTGCCAATACTGTTGTAACAGAGGACAGCACTACAAACAAACAACCGACATCACCCCGTGGCACACCTATGGAAGCTGCCGAACGAGGAAAAAGAAAATCACTTTCATTCATTCATGCCCAATCTTCAACTGATGGTATGCACAGTATCTCTCGTTATTATTTACTCCCAACACAATTTCTCTTTTTATTATATGCCAAACTTCAAACAAAAGAGAAATTTTTAAAAGGGAAAGCAAAATCTTACATACGAAACTAAAGGTTTTCAGCATCTGATTTTATCATTAGAAGGAATCGTCCAAGTTTTAATTCAGGGATATAAATATTGTGTTCTTCCAAAATAAACCTATACCCTCTCTTTGAGAATATTATTGAGGATAACCATGATTCTCATCTGGCACCTCTTCGGGGAATATAATTTAGGTCATTTACTAATGATTTTTGTACACCCCTTAGTAATCCGCTTCACTTTTTAAAAAATACTTCGGACAAGAAATAATATCCTTAACAAGGGACTTGTTGAAATTTGCGTCAAATTTTTACTGCTCATTCTTGTGTTATCATCTTTCTATAAATTTCTTTTTTTGTCGATTGTGGTGGCTTATGATGAGATCACTCTTGAAGAGATAATTTTTTAGAAATATTTATTTTATCTTATGATGAAGGAGAGGCTGATGAGGACTCCAGTGAAGATATCATGGAAAAATATCGAAAAATCGCGACACTGGGAAACAGCAATAATAGTACCGCATCCAACACAAATAATTTTGACCCATCACTTGACACCCTTCCTTCCTCAACACACATTGAAGAACCTCTAATACAAGTGAACGACCAGGAGAAAATTGTGTTTGATGATGACTTCAAGTTTGAAGATGCCAAACGCAAATTGAGAACTGTTTTTTGTACGGCTGATCAAACTAATCTACCAAGGTAAAGCTTTGGCATTTTTTGTCCATTAGTACTAAAACATGGTTTCACCCCACCCCCTCCATCAGCATCAGCCATAGGAGCACCTGAAATTCGGGCAAAGTTATGAAGGGGGAATTATTCAAAATAAAAATATTTTTATTATTAAAAAACACATTGAATGTTTGGTGTTATGCATGTGAAAGATGATATTTTGAAGATTTGGCCGTGTTGGAATCTCAATTCCGCTACGGCAAACTCTTGATTTTCATCTCTGATACAACAACTGAAGTAAAAAAATGGTATTTTGAAGATTCGGCCGTGTTGGAATCTCAATTACGGCAAACTCTTGACTTTCGTCTCTGATACAACTTTAACTGAAGTATTTGATGTTACACATGCAAGAAAATGCGTTTTGAAGATTCGGCCGAGTTGGAATCTGAATTCCGCTATGGCCAACTCTTGATTTTTGTCTCTAATGCAACTTTAACTGAAGTATTTTGATATTATACATGTTAGAAATGATGTTTTGAAGATTCGGCCGTGTTGGTATATCAATTCGGCTACGTGCTACGGCCAACTCTAGATTTTCGTCTCTATTATAACTTTGACTGAGTGTTTGATGTTAATGTTAGAAATTTTATTTTGAAGATTCGGCTGTGTTGGTATATCGATTCTGCTACGGCCAACTCTTGATTTTCGTCTCTAATAATATAATTTTGCCAGGCCGAAATATGTTGGAATCTTTTTAATCTTTAACGGTAACAATCCCGTTTCATCGTCCAATATATAATTTTGACTAAGTGTTCGATGTTATGTATGTAAAAAGATGATCTGATCATTTTATTCACTCATCCAATTCATTCATTCACTCCTCTCAAACAATCTCCTTCTTTCTTTATAGTGACGCTAGAAGTTTCGATCAACTTTTGTTGACCATGTTACAAGCAAAACTAGCTGAAGCAATTAATCTACAAGATCGTTTTGCGGTTGCTCAATTACATGAGACGCTAAGAAGTATCAAACAATTACCAAACGGAAGGTATAGTTTCTATCTTCCAAAGACATGGGAGGTGGGGGGAGGGGGGGGGGCGAGGGAACAAGCATTTTTCTCCCCCTCCTCTCAAGAGAAGGGGGACAGTATATTTTGTGGGGAACTGGAAATTTTGGAATTTTAAGGGGGACTAGCGCTCATCATTGGGTGTAAGACTTGATCATTTTATCACTCGAATTTTCTAGAAAATAGCGAACTAAGAACAAGTATTAACCTTGTACCCAATGTACAAAACGAATTTCCCCCAATGGGGAAAACTTTTGAAATCACGCGCCCGACTTTTTCAAACGTCATTTTCAACCAATAGAACAGCTTGATTTATTTTTCCATTATGTCATTCATTTTATATAAGAAAAAATCGTGCTATATCCGCACAATGACGAAATTTTTCAGATATTTGATTTCTTATCTTCGGTTCCTATCATTGTAGTTGTGAGAAGCTAGTTGAGCGGTTGGAGTTGGATTACCAGCAGAGAGCGAAATATATTTCATACTTGATCAAAAGTAAACAAGGTCTGTTGTCTACCATTTCACACATGGAGCAAATCACTGCTAAAATGCAGCGGTAAGTCCTTGAATACCCAGTAGACCCAGAAACGTTGTTTTAACGTCCAAACAACGTTGTTGCAACGTCAGAACATTATTTGGACGTTGAAACAACATTGGAATAACGTTGTGTCTGCTGGGTAAAAAAAATAATTTGAATTTCTTCTCAGTTTTCGAATCCTTACACAAAGTTAACATTCCCTTGTTTTCCACCTGATAATTATTCAAAAAACTTCCTCACGTCATACATACATAAGATTATTCGAAGTAACAAGGGGGGGGTGGAAATTTAGTTAGAATAACTAAAACCGTAGTGGTCATCTTGCTCAACTTTCGTCCTGGAGGCCCGAGTTCGATTATCACTATTGTAACACGATTCGCTTGGAAATGAAGAAAACTAACCTCAGTTGATTTCACTACAGATTTTTGAAACAATTTCCACATACAATGATTATCTTCATGTGTTTTTTAGGGACAAAGTGATTTGCAGTCGCTATTTCACCACACTTTCTGTACGGCTGTTCCTTGAAACGCCTGAACGAAAACAAGATTTGTTGCAGTTCGCTTACAAGTTTGCTTCAAACAAAATGCTGGACGAAAAGGTAGGGAAATGGATTTAATGATGGCATTGTTCTCCAGGGTCTGTTTGAAAAAACGGTCGCTTCCATCCGACATTAAAAAGAAACTAGGGAACGTA
Source organism: Tiaropsis multicirrata (assembly GCA_032270745.1). Lineage (NCBI taxonomy): Eukaryota > Metazoa > Cnidaria > Hydrozoa > Leptothecata > Tiaropsidae > Tiaropsis > Tiaropsis multicirrata. Next base: position 5,020 of record JAUJPO010123433.1, on the reverse strand, counting down.
GTAAGAAACCAGGGGACAGGATCACTTTTTAGCCTTTTCTTTAGAGCATCATCCTGGTTTCTACACATTTAATTGTTTTTAGTGACAATCTTTTTGCAACAGGCTTAATAGCGTCGGACGGAATGATCATTTCTCAAACAGACCATTTCATTGGAAGCATTTAAATATTGAATATAGCCCAACTTCTTCCTTTCCGTGCTCGATGTCCGGTGTTTTAAAGCCAAGTTAAATTATTATCGTTTTTTTTCATATCAAAAGCATGTGTTTTTTAGTTTAAACCAAAATAATCATGTTTTTACATTCCATTTTGCAGTCAACGTTGCTAACAGATTTCTTGAATGAAATGCACGCAAACTTGATCAAAGAATCGACTTGGTCTCGTAAGTAAAGTTTCACTCTTTTATAGTTACGATCTTATCTAAAATCATATGTAGGGTCTCATCTTCCTTTTGATTGCTTGATACCTAAACTGTTTTCTTATTAATTGACGATTTTTGACAATTGTAAAATGCAAAACAAATACGACACCAGCAGTCTGTTTTATAGGGGACGTACAGAATTTCGGCATCACAAAAGAATTTTATTTCGGTAATCGTGTCAAAAATTGTACGGTTTTCGGAAATTGAGAAATCCTTCGGTTTCGAAAATGATGACCATTTCCACTTCAAAAATTCGGTAAAAATGAGTATTTAACTCAATATTGTAAAATGCAAAACAAATGTCACCACCAGCAATCTGTTTATTTTCTAATTGGTTAAAACCATCAAGAATTGTGTTTTCTTTTTGTTAATGATGAATATCCAAAGGGGTCGAGGTTTAAATAGAGGTTTGGATACACTTAGGGGTTTTTCTTTGTATTGTTGATAATGTTGACATCTTCGACAGAAAGTAAACGTTTTTCCTGTTAGAGATCGGACCTATATAAAAGTTTTCTAGACATTTATTGCTGGATCCGTGCTCCCAACAGAGAAGTACTAAATAATGATGATATTTCTTGCTTTAATGAAGATTGCACGGACGACCAGCTCGAAGATGCACAGGTGGCTACAGAGCGTGCTTTGATGAGCAAAATATTCAAAGAAGCTTTTTATCCCAATGGTCTGACAGATGCGGATAACGACAGGTGAGGCACACAACGTTAATTCCAACGTTATTTGAACGTCCAAATAACGTTTTGACGAAACAACGTTATTTGGACATCAAAACAACGTTCCGTGCATGAAGTTCGAGCTTCAAGTCTCCTTTTTTTCAAAGAAAGTTGAAAGCATTTCCAATCTTAGTTCAGCTCGGTCTTTTTGGAAAGAAACTCCTTTGACTAGATTCGACTGAATGGTGTATCGAGTAACAGCACAGGTCATCGAGACACATTTTCTTTAAGGCCAGTCTCCACTCTCGCTCGCCTTTTTCATAGAACGAAAAATACTAGACCACCATTGGCCTAAAAATAAATGAAGCCATTCGATTGGTTAAAAATGATGTTACGATTCTTGAGATGTCGAAAAAAGTTGAACTGTTTTAAATGACGTACCTTATCGGGCAAAAAAATATCGGACAAAAGTGACGAAATTTTTTGGAGGTGACGAAAATTTTGTCCGACGAATAATTTAGTCCAACGAAAAAAAAGTCCAAAAAGGAAAGTTTTTTAGGCTAAAATTTGCGTTTTTTTGGACAAAAGTGACGAAAATATTTGTGGGTGACGAAAATGATATCCGACGAATAATTTAGTCCGACGTATAATTGGTCCGACATTGTTTTGTCCGATAAGGTAGTCTTTTCTAAGGAATTTCCAGTAAAAAAAAGGCGAGAGCAGCGTGCGCCTTTTCTGTTTCTCTGTTCTGATTGGTCTCGAAAAAAACATTACATAACAAACTGACGTAATGTTATCTCCGAGACCAATTAGATCAGAGAAACAAAAAGGGTGATCGCTGTGAGCGCTGAGTGGAAAGCGGCCTTTAAGCTCGTGCATTTATTACGTCCCAAAAACACTCGAAGTGACACTGGAACTTAGCAACATGTCTATACATATTGCATTTTTTTTTATTATTTAGAATATTCCACCAACACATCAAAAGTCTTTCAAGCGTTATTTCACTTTCCCATCCTGCATTGCAAATTCCAAAGGTAAGTCAGCAAACTATAAAAGTCTTCTTAAAAGTACTGTTAAATGGGCAGTCTTTTTCACCCTAACTATTTTTTTACATAATTCTAATTGTGTAAGTAGAAAGAGATCAAATTGAAAATTCTCTTTAAGTTTATCTCTATGATATTTTATGACCTCTTTCCCCATTTTATGAGTGCTTCTCCAAAAGGTGCTACTAAAAAACTCTTTTAAGCATGATTTTCCTCGGGACTATTTGAGACCATCTAAACAAGAACGGCGGGTAAATTTTGAACTCAGTTTAACAGTAGGGGGTCGAGTTAGGAAACATTTGGTGTTAACTAGGTATTATTTATCTAATCGGTTCGAGATGTGGTTTGTTATTTTCAGATGTATCAAAAAGAAGCACCATGGCCTTCAGCTCAAACCGAATTATTGATGGTCAACGCATATAAGGTTTATAATTCTTATTTTATTCAAACAAAATTAAACATCTCTTATCCTCTCGCTTGATAATGTCGAGTTAATGCGTTTAACTTACCAGGCTAATCAAAAGTTTTAAACTCAACAATATCGAGGTTACTGTGAGTACCTGGAGATAAACCACGACGACAAACGGGTCACATTACAGACTATGTTCCTAATAGTACGTATTTCTACAGGCTAGTACTGTTAATAAGGTAGGTTTACAAAGTGTGCACCTTTCTAGTGGGTTTTGTTTTGTTGATTTGTCTCGTAAATGTTTAGTTGCAAGCTGGGAATTTTCTGATTTTTTGTGGGGGTTAAGAGGTATGCTGGGATCGTATTCAATCAGATGGGAATTGGAGTCTTGCACACATTTTCTACTGATGGATCCAGCATTTTACAAAACAGTTACTTACTTACTATTGTGATGCTGCTCATCTTTATGCCAAACAAGTCATAGTCCTTTTCTATAAAATACTCTTTCACAAACAAATATAGAGCATGTCCCTAGTTTTCAAAATTACTAGGTTATGTGGGAATTTAAAGTATTCGTTTTGTCCCTCCGATAAAGTTTTTAGGTAGGACCTGGAACCCCTTGGGTTAACTATGGCTTAACCTGCGAATAAATATTTTTGTTTTGGAATAAAGATTCGTGAAAGGTTTTGTTTTAAAACAAAGGAGACTTTCATGTCTACCTTGCTACCGTCCTAGCCTGTAGTGAATATGCTATATTTGCCACTGTAGAGTGACTCGTTCGTCGTTGCGATTTATCTCAGGGTACTTGCCCTCCCTAATATTCCACGATAACAAAGAAAAGCCTCGAAATGTTAAAAAGTAATTCTTACTTTAGGCATATTGTTTTATAGATAATTGAAAGAATTATTGGACTATCCTATCAAGTGCTGAACAATATAACTTAAAGGTTATATATATGGAGTATTCTCTTCTCTTAATAATTTCAAATCGGTGTAAATTAACCATTTTTTTACGTTTTAGACGGCAGCTGACAAGCTGGCCTGTATTCATCGCTGTTGCGTTACCATTATGAATTTGTTAAGCATGGCGTCAGAGAAGCATTCACCTGGGGCCGACGATTTTCTTCCAGTGTTAGTGTATGTCGTCATCAGAGCCAACCCACCCAACATGTTGTCTACCAAACAATACGTCAACACTTTCTACGAGAGCCGTTTGAGCGGGGAAGAATATTATTGTTGGATGCAGTTCTGCTCGTCTATTGAATTTATCAAGACCATGAAAGCGGGACCTTCGTCCGTTAAATGAGGGAGATCACCGTGCCCCTCTTTCTAGGGCTCTTAAAGTTCATGTTTTGGGCTTAGCTCTTAGACCATTAGGGCTACATCAGGCTATTATTAATTCTGCACACCACCAGGGTCTATGATGACTGCTGTTCAGCTCAGGCTACCAAAGCTGTACCACGCCATGGATTCTGTACAACAGGGTTTTAACTAGTCTACCATTTTAGTGTAATTCAACTGTTGATTCTAAAAGAAAATGTTGGATATTCAACTTAACATTTTATGATTTAAAAATGATTTTGATGTTTATTAAAGTTGGGGTTGTATCGACTAAAAGAAGGTGTTTTGGAGATGATTGACAAATCTTAGTTAATGTTGATGAGGCGTGCTGGTAGCGTTTCTAATTTTTGTATAATTGACCACGTGGAGCAATTAGGAAAAGTTACTGTTCCTAATTATTTAAAAAAATAGTTTTCTATATGAGATTGGAAAAAGAAATGATTGCGAATTATGATGGTATATGTTTTAAAATTTGATTTAAAATCCTTATTTTTGTAATGTTTGGGTAACTGTTAGTTCCTTTTTTGTTTCTTAAAATGGCTCTTGGAGCTGTGGTAGGTTGTAGAATTAACCTATATTTTTTTAATTATTTCTCTTGCATCCAAATATAAGCTCGAAAGGGATGATTATGATTATTATAAGTGTTTTCTCTAAGATTCATATAAAATAATTTTTCTTAAAAAGTTTTAATGTATAGTTACTGTATGTAAATTGAAATGATTAATTAGGTTATCAGGGATAGCTGAACACCAAAATACTTTAGAAAGAATAACGTACTTCCTTTGTACAACTTTTTTATATAAAATCACATAAGAACATAAGGCTTCGAACACTAAAATCTTAAGAACATGCTAAGAACATTTTAAGCTTTTCTGAGAAAGACTTTTGGAGAAAATTGCTTTAAAGCAGCTAAAATGGCTCTTGTTCAGTAAACTTAAGAACATATTAAGAACATTTTAAGACTTGATTTCAGAAAACCTGGTCACAGGTATTCTAATAAAAAATAAGCAGATAATAAGCAGATATTCAATAGGCTAGCTCGCGTCGTTGAATATCACACCACTGAGGTTTAATAAATCCAATAACTAATAGTTATGCCTATTGAATATATGATTTATTATATACCTTAACTTAAATTGAG
>JAUJPO010123322.1:0-21343 GCA_032270745.1 Tiaropsis multicirrata | reverse complement strand
TAAATGGTAAAACAATTAGTCTTTAAATTACACGTCGACTGGGATTTTTGTTCCCCCAAAGCTGGCCCGAGCGTGGCTCGAGATGCGCGGGCCATGATCGGGCCCTTTCCAATTTTTAATTCATTGAGAGGCCCGGAAATGTCCGGGCCATGCCTAGGGTCGTGGTTGCTGCCGAGATACTTACTAAAGAGTATCCATAGTTGTGAAAATAGGCTGGAAAAGCCTCTTGCAGCTCAAACCAAATAGAAAAAACAATTTGTGCACCATACAAACCATGTTTTGTATTTCTGTTGTCTATAATTTAATTTAACCACATAATCTACTTGGAAATATACTCATATAAAACATAAACATGCTAGCCAAGAAAAGTTTAAATTTGTTTCAGTTCAGAATATATGCAGCACTTTTATTTTTGCATTGTTATTTCCAGCTTCATCCCCACGCCACAGCTTGACCTCCTTAAAGTTTAGACATTTTAGACAAAATATTTTTGGGGGTCTTGAAAAAGTTGTTAGTAGTGTACTTATCGTTTTAGCGTCTAAAATAGATTAGTCAAATCATTTGTTATCAACATTGATGAGCGAGATCCTAGCTGTCACTTTTTTAATAACTTGATTATTGTTTATTTCAGTGTAGAAGGTAAGGAATATATTTTATTTTTTGACTGCCAAATAAAAGAAATTTGAAAGGGGTAGTGGATCTATGCTTAAAAGAGAAATGAGTTGATGAAATTAGTGAGAAACTTGTTTCTGAAAAAGCATTATGTTTTATGCCCAGTACAATAAACTAGTACAATTATTATAGTGAGAAGAATTGAATATAGCCAGACTGTTTTGGAAAACACAAAAAGTCAAAAGCTATGTATTTAAAGGTAAAGTGTATATTTTTAGATGTATTTTGATGTCGTTAGTCTTCTAGTGTAGACAAATATGGCATTTAATAAAAACAGTTCATTACTTACATGTTCTTTAAGCATCACACTTAAAACATATTTAGGCTCAGATTATGGAAAATATTAAGCATATAATTAATACAAAGCCTTCAAAAATATTTTACAATTTGTAATTTGGCAGATTTAATTTTGGAGCTTGATTTGGTGGATTTTTAGCAAAACCGCCAAATCCACCAAATTTCTTTACCCTAATAAGGTATAAGAAAACATACATATTTTTTGTGATAAGCATAATTGGAAGCATTATTAATTGATCCTTATTAGAATCATGGTGTATGCATATCCGAGCCTGATTTTGAATTTTGCATTGCTTATTATTATTTTAGTATTCGAGCAATACCAGAAAGCTCGAACCACGTTCGTCCAAACCATTGCAGAACTTGCAACAAGACCACAGAATATTGAAATATTACAAAATGCTGGTATGTTACTTATTAAATTGTTTTCAAAATTTGAAGCATAAGTAAAAGAAAATGACGAAAAAGAATGAATGGAAAACAAAAGAAAAAGTTACAAATGGAATGTGACCTCATTTGCATAATTCGATTTGGATGTTTGATTTGTTTTTCACTGAAATTAAAAGTTTTAGATGTATGTCCTGTGAAAATTTTATTTTTAAACTGTTTTAATGCCAGTTTTTTTTTAATGATTGGAAAAGTTATTTTACTCTTTGCTGGAGGATGGAGGTGAATTACATTCTTTAATGTAATAATTTAAATTTATTGGCTTTAAACAGATTAATTTTTATTTTTTAGCTGCAAGAGACAGCTTTTGTTTGTTTACATTTTTTGGGTTTGTTTACCTTGTGTTTAGAATCCATAACTTTTCTGCTTCAGTCTACCATTTTGAATCTTTCACTTTTATTTGCACTGTTTTTCCCTTTTATTTGCACTGTTTTTTGGAAAGTAAAAGAATTATGCCTTGCTTCTTAGCCAATCAGAACAATATTTTTTGCACCATACGATAATAAATTAAAAAAATATGCACTCTCATTTCAGGTGTTATGGCCTTGTTACGCCCACTTCTATTGGATGTTGTACCTACAGTGCAGCAAACAGCTGCCTTAGCACTTGGGCGTTTAGCAAACTACAATGATGACCTTGCAGAAGCTGTAGTCAAAGGCGATATTCTTCCTCAATTAGTATACTCATTAGCCGAACAAAATGTGAGTTGGTTTTTTGTGTTTTAACCTCTCTAGAGAACACAGGTTTCAACTAATAGTATTTTTCGGATTAATTCCAATATTCAAACAATATTTTAATTACATACATTTTTATTTTCTTCACAGAGATTTTATAAAAAGGCTGCAGCTTTCGTATTGCGAGCCGTTGCAAAACACAGTGCCGAACTTGCACAGGTAAATAAATGATTATTTTTTACAACACTAAATGACGGATAAAAAAATTGAACGGTCCAAAGGTGGAAATAGGGAAGGAAATTTTTCTGATTACATGGCAAAGAGTCTTCCAGCTAATCAAAAGCTGATTTTATGACGTTTCGAAGTTGCAGCTAACAAAAGACACAAACTTAAAACTCGTTTTGCGCAAAGAAACAATGTTGTTGTGCCTCAGTAGCCCCTGGGGGAGACAATGGCTTAACTGTCTAAAAGTTTTGACATTATTCCATGGCTTAAAATATAAGTTTTTGTTATTATTATTAAATTTTCAAAAAAAACAGCTAGCTTCTTTTGAAATTTTTTTATCGATTTCTCTTCAACTCTTCTTTGTCTGTATAGGCTGTAGTAGATTGTGGTGCATTAGAAGCTCTAGTCATTTGTTTAGAAGAATTTGATCCTGGTGTTAAAGAATCAGCTGCGTGGGCTCTCGGTTATGTTGCCAGACACAATGCAGGTTTGTGAAACAAATATCCTTGAAATTACTTGAGATAGTTATAATAACTAATCCTAACAATATTTCAGTTTCAAAAACTGTGTTTCTCACTAGTGTCATCAAACCAAAATGGTTTTAATTATAATTCTTTTTGATTTGTAAATGTTCCTAGAAAAAAAGATTTGTCCATTTCAACCCCTTAAAAATGTACATATCTGTAAGGGCTACTTCATGAAAATATGATATACTTTGTTTTAGAACTTTCACAGGCAGTGGTAGATGCTGGTGCAGTACCTCTATTGGTGTTGTGTATTCAAGAACCTGAGTTGGATTTGAAACGAATCGCTGCGTCAGCACTTAGTGATATCTGCAAACACTCTCCTGAGGTTAGCATAAGTTAGAACTTTTTTAAGGACTTAAATGATCTGTTTAAGAGATTCACTTAGGGATATATTTAATGGTAAATACTTGGTTTTGCTAGCTCGGTTAATTATGATGTTTAACAGTGTTTCAATTATTTTTCTTTTAGCTTGCTCAAACGGTTGTTGATGCGGGAGCTGTTTCACATCTTGCTCAAATGATTTTGAACGATGATGCAAAATTAAAGGTTTTTTCATGCTCAATGGTTTTATTTTGTTTAAAGTTACTCCAGTTAAAACTTTACCACTGGATTTAGATAAGATATGTTTATCTAAAGTTGATGGAGGGGTCCAAATAGTCAGGTTAGGGCTTTTGGTGATTTAAGTGGGGTGCTGTTCTAATAGTGGTCTGTCCCTATCATAATAAACAATTTGAGACCACATCGTTCTTTAGTACAAACGTCTATAAAATTCGCCTGAATATTAGAGACAAATTTTTATCTCGATGCTTCGTTCTCCAAACTCGTTTAAGAGACTTTACTACGGAAGATTTGAGTGGTCTCAAATTGGCAGGTCCATAACCTTCCTATAGCATACATCCCTTTGATTACTAAGTATAGTATACTCACAAAGTTTAAGTGATATTTTATTAAATCATTATTCATTGGGATGATAAAGCCAACCAATAAAGTATGTATCTATTAAGTGGATTAATTTTCGCGTGGATTTACTATAGTTTCGCGAGTTCACCTGTTTTTTACCTAAATTCTTTCATTTTCCTAAAGAATTTGGGCAAAAAGGGCAAAAAAGCATAAAATAAAAAATTTAGCGGGATTTAATTTCGCGAAAATGGCCAAAAATTGCGAAAACCGTGAAAATTAGTCCACGCGAAAATTTATCCACCTATAGAAAAATGTTGTTTTTGGTATCATTAGATGTTTATACTCATATTCTTGAATTTTGTTTATCATAGCGTCAAATATTCTCAGCATTAAGTCAGATTGCCAAACACTCAGTCGATCTCGCTGAAATGGTAGTTGAAGCGGAAATATTTCCAGCCGTTTTGAACAGTCTGACAAGTTCAGATGAGTACGTCAAAAAGAATGTGGCAATGTTGATCAGAGAAGTTGCCAAACATACACCAGAGGTTCGTTTTTTTCTGAACGGTTTTAGTTTAGAATCTGAATTCATGTCAAATTTGCAAGTTGCACAAACCCTCAACTTTCAGTGATAAGGAAACCAGCTCTTAATCGCTTGTCTACACTTTCATGTCGTTAAAAGCCAAAAAAGTTCTATGATAAAAACTCATAGTGTGCAAGGGGGTTCAAGGTCACACCTGAAATTTTCAGTCCCAGCACATGTCCCCACCAGAAATATCTGAGAGAAGGTCCCACCTCTTCACCTTACCAGGTCTGCAAGCTGCCCGGGCCAAAAACAAGGTCCTCAAAAGTAACCTTTTTGCAAAATACTGGATGAATCAATATGAAATGTGTCAAAGAGTACAAATCCCACCTACATAAATAGCCCCCACCATAATCCTTTACCCCCACCTAAAATCCTAAAATTCCCAACTCCCACCACAACATTTACGACCCAAATCAACATAAAAATCTCATCACTTTTGCTTGTTCTTTTGGAATTTTAATCTCATCCCTAGTAGTATTACAACTTATATAACAATAAGCGAGGTTAGGCAATGGGCTATTCAGGCCGTTAGACGCGTGTATGTCGGCCTGTACATAATTCTTCTGAGGAAAACTTGTAAACGGAAATCTATGTACAGGCCGACACAGACGCGTCTAACGTAACCTCGCTATTGACAAATCTCATTTTTTAGTTATCACAATTGATCGTCAATGCTGGAGGCATTGCAGCAGTTATTGATTACATTGGAGATTCTCATGGCAATATTCGATTGCCAGGTATCATGATGCTTGGATATGTTGGTGCACATTCTGAAAATCTTGCCATGTCTGTCATCCTGTCAAAGGTACTATCATCATTCTGTTCATGTTTTGTTATTGTTTTTATGCATCTTGGTTCAATAAGATACCATGTGTAGAATGTGCTCTAGATTTATGGCTTTAAGTTTACTAGGTGTTGCTTCTTTATGTTTAAGACATTCCGTTATTTTTCAGGTATCATTTTTTATAGACATACCATAATGATATTATCTCTTATGTTTTCCAGGGTGTTGTTCAATTAGCCATCGTTCTGTCTGAAGAAAAAGAAGACCACATCAAGGCCGCTGCTGCTTGGGCGTTAGGACAAATAGGGCGCCATACACCTGAGCACGCCAAAGCAGTAGCTATTGCAAACGTGTTACCAAAACTTTTGAATTGTTATTTGTCGACTGACTCATCTGAGGATTTATCGACTAAGGTAAGTTTTCCGTTCTATGATTAAATTACTGTATATGAGGACATCAGTTTAAATTAGTTAAAGCTAAAACTACAGGACTCGTTATTTTTTCTGTTTGGTTTCGGTTGCAGGAGGCTTGTTCAGCCCATTTTCATAACTATGGACACTCTTTTAGTTAGTATCCCGTTATCAACCTTGCGTTGGCTACCCCTCACATGGCATGGGTTGACCCAGGCGAAGGCTCGCTCACTTGCCAATGAACTATCGTAAGTGGGAATCGAACATGTACGGGAGAATCGAGGTTGATAACCACTGTACAATGGCGTCTTAAAATAGTCTAATGGCAATACAAATCCTTTCTCCGTTTAAACATAAACTTTTTTCAAGATTCTTCCATTCCATAATATATGAATTATTTTCCCCGATCATGTTATTTGGAATCAATCTGCCCTTGTAGAGACTAACAGGTTTCAAAACTTAAAATTGTGAATAGTAAATAGTTCTGTAATTATTTGTACTATTTTTTCACAGGCTAAGAAAGCTTTGAAGAACGTTCTACAGCGTTGCATCCATTTACCAGCCTTGGAACCACTCCTACACAGCGCACCGGCTAATATACTCAAATACGTTGTCTCACAATTCTCCAAAATCCTACCACACGATCCCAAAGCCAGGAAATTGTTTGTTACTACTGGTGGATTAAAGAAAATCCAAGAACTCAAACCAGAATCGGGCTCAGCTCTCCACGAGTATATCAATACCATTAATAATTGCTATCCTGAGGAAATTGTTCGGTAATTATTCTAATGTTTTGTCCGAAATGATTATGATAATTCTAGAACTACCTCTCAATGAAGTTATGTTCGTCGGTAAAATTTTATTAGATGCTGCCCAAAATTTTGACAAAGGTTTCTCCTTTGCGAGTTGTATTCAAATAATTTGGTTTTCCAGCCTTGCCATCAGTAATCCATTTAGATTTTTGCATTAGGGGACATAAAACTTAAGGAAACTAGTTGTAAAAGTATAGTAATTAACTTTTTTTTTTAATTTTAGATATTATTCGCCTGGTTATTCCGAAAAATTATTGGACAGAATAGAACAATATGAAATTCCTGCGGTAAATTAAATATTTTTAACTTTTTTTTTTTTGCTTTTTACATCTCATTTATTTGAATAATTATCATATTTTACTGTATATAATTTAGATAATAACCCCCATTGTCCGAAACATTTTTTGGTAGTAAAAGTTCAATAGTCATCTATACCCTTTTGAAAATCATGAAAATTTGAAGCTCACAAGTACTGAAGATAGAATAGTTGACACAGTTCATAATTCTTCCCTTTTTGCTATTTTATTGTAAATATTTGAAACTCGGACAAGCCTGATTTATTTCATAAATATATTTTAACAATGAAAAATTAACTTGTGTTTCATTTCTTAACGCTGAGGATATGATAAACGAGGATATGGTAATCTGAAACATCTAAAGGGGAATATATTTTTCATTCACTTTTATTGTTCTGTTTAGTAGTACATTATCTCATACTAAAGCGCCACCTTATTCCATAAAAGTTGATGGTATTTTAATCGAAATTTTCGTGGAAAGAAACTTTTGCGTTTCTAAGATTTGTATTAATCAATTGACTTCAAAGATACTTTGAAGTACAATCGTAACAAATAATAAAAAAAGGTTCCTCATTAAATGAATGTTTACCCCTCTGGAACAAAAAAACATTAAAAGTTTTGACACTATTAAGCTTTTGGTGCCCACTGCGGCACAGAGGCAGGGGTGTTTTGAAACTGACATTAAAAAGAAAGAAACAATAAAATGTAACAAAAAACGTTATATATTATTCACAGAAAATTTAATGACAACATTACAGACACAACATTACATCACACTATTATATATTTTATTTTACAAGCAAGAAATATACCGTTGGGTAATGCTGGGGAATTTGGAATTAAATACTTTATTGCATGGCTATTTCGCGAAAATTTTATATGGAGCGCAACCGCCAAAATGCTGCTAAATGCAATTTTTAGCTAAAAACCGCGAAATTTGAGAAAATTATCCGAAAAATACATTAAAATATACAGCAAAATACACTTTTTCTTTTGGAAACCGCGAAACTATAATGCCGCGAAATTTTCGTGCAATAAAGAACATGAGCATATTTCCAAAGCTCAGAGTGACTAACAAAATAAAATGAATGTCTTGATCCACTTGATCATACTAAAATACAGTAGACCTGCTTTCGTTTGAAAGGAGTGTAATGGCAATCTGAAATAAAATAGAAGAAAAATAATGCCGAATACAATATTTGACCTTGAAACCAAGGGAAAGTTACCATAAGGACACCTGCCTTTACAGAGATACCATAATTTCTAAAATATTTAAAGTAAACTAATTAATTCAAAATGAATATACTGTGTTGATAAAAAGCTAAGCGTAAAATTTCGTTTTCTTTCCACAATTTTTTAAAGCATTTTATAAAAATGCTAAATTGATCTCAGATATGAAACTCAACGATGACACCTTGCGCCTTGGGGCCTTTAAGACACGAAAGAGAAAAACGTCTGATTGAAAATCTTGAAAACTCATAAAAATACTTTTAAAAAATTCTCAAAAAAGAATTATCAGACATTACTCTTTTAAAATATCGTTAAAAACAATTGAAAATACTGCTCTTATATATTTAGAGAACAAACTCAACTTTGTTATTTCCCTTTAAGCAAAAAAAATCGCACAATTTCTTTTGCAATAAATCCATAATGGTGCCATTAAATCAGCTACCAGGGTGAAGAGCTGCCAAAACTCCTTATTAGGTTTCATCGAAATGGAAACCTGCACTCCACCACCTTGTTTTTCATAAAAATTGACTCATCATTTACCACGGTTTCCTCCTCCGGTCCCATTTTTCTTACTGCTACTACTTCTAAGGAAAGGTTGACTATACGATCGAATTTGTCCATCATAAAACGAATCGCAGCTCCACTCTCGCTGTGATGAGCGAACTGTTTCTTGCTCGATTTCTTCGTATCCCTTAGCAACCAAACTGTTATACATGGGGATCACTTCTTGTGCGTCTTGCGATAAAGCCTTCCAAAATAAAAGAATTATTATAGGTAAAATTAAGGCTGCTTAGTATGTGATGGTTTTAAAGAAAGCAGTTGTATCTGTTTTGGGGTGGGAGTCGCTAGGTTTATACAACGACAATTTTAGACTAGAGCGCAAAGATTAGCTTCTAAAATACACACCCTCACCAAAGACCTTTTCCAAATTACCTCATGAACATCTCTTCTTGTCACATTTCAAATTCATTACCATGGCAATTTTTTCTTAGAGGACTTTAATTAAAGCAAGGAACAATAATAAAAGTTCTTTTAATGGAAGTATTAATCCCTTTAATATTTAATAATTACCTTGACGACATCTCAAAAAGAAGGAAAAGGAGGCGAATGTTGTTCATGACCTAATTTATGAAAATGGCTATAAGTATAAAATTGGTAAAAAAACTAGTGTATTTTCCCGCATGCTTCCAAGTCTTTTATTACCCATTTAGGACACCAAAATTTGGCGTTCCCAAATTGACACCCATAATACTACTACGTAATAAGCCATAAACAAGGACAGATGCCGATTAAGTTAAATGTTCTAAATATAAGATTATGATGATGCATACAATTCCTAATCGAAGTCCGATCTTCGATACAGACAGATGTCTCCAGGACTGACAGATTTCAAGTGGAGCGGACGTGTGTGTTAGAAACAGCCGGAAGTATTTCTTCCCAGCAGACACGTGACGTTTTTTTAGCTCCTTATAGTGGATTTATTTTCCTTTTGTTAACCCTTACAGTGCAGTAATGGGGAACTTCAAAAACCTAACCGTCATTCTTTTTTGGGAAGAGCTCTTACCTGGGAAGAAATTTTCGCGAATTGTGCTCTCGAAAGTTGCGTGTTTCGCGGAAGAAATTTTCGCGAATCGAGTGTTTTATATGAGTTTCGCGGAAGAAATTTTCGCGAATTAAATAAAAATCAACTGTTTCAATCATGCGTTTTGCAACAAAAAAATAAGTAAACAGCAGTTGTTATTGACTACAAAATGTATTTAATCACTTTTAGATCCTTTTGTATACTTTAATGGTTGACTTTAGATCATTTTTCTTTCTTTGATTGAAATTTGAATGAAATCAATTAATTTTCGCGGAAGAAATTTTCGCGAATCGACTGTTTTATATTAATTTTGCGGAAGAAACTTTCTTCCCTTAAGGTAATAAGAAGATGAAAAATCAATGGACTCTACTCACCTTAAGATAAACAAATGTATCAGTGCCCAGCCCCTCTAATGAAGATATGTGAATATCTCCACCAAAATATTTGGCATATAATTTCGATAGTGGTAAACCATACCCATATCCAGCCTGTGGAAAAACAAAGGGAGAGGTAAAATTGATTGTAGGCTTTTTAACACCCTGTGCTTGTGACCCACTGAGGTCCACCCTAGTGGGAAAATCCCTCACTCAAAAAGGCCCGTTTTTTTCGCCCCAGTTGAGAAAATGGTCACCTCAGTAGAAAATCATATATTTTCTCTTACCCTATTTGTAAAACAAAGACTTACAAAGAGCCACCCCATTGAAAATCAATAGATTTTTATGACCCCACTAGAAAACCCAGTGGGTGTGAAAGCTTTGACTTTCACCCCCATTGATCGTTTGGTACCCATTGAGGCACAGAGACAAGGGGGTGTTCTTTACGAGTAAAATGTGGATAAACAATCTGGGAAAAAATTTTCTGCAAGTTCAATGAATTAAACAAACTATCGTATTACAAGCGGATAGGCTCAAAGTGTCCCTCGTTCATTTTCATTTTGTGTGAAAGATGTTACATAATCAGTTCTTGGTGTAAGAGAGAAACAAAAGGGGAGGGGGACAAAAGCCAGGGTGGTTTAGTCACACCCGGAGCGATACTTGCAAACTTCTTTTATTTCCTTCTAGTAAAATTACAGAATTCTGAAAGAACTTTTTCTTACACGGAATAAAACAACCTTCCAATTTTAGTACTAGTAAGAATAATTATTTGGGGAGAAAAGGCTACAAAGAAGAATTAAGAAGATTTAAGGAAAATAATCCATAAAAAATTAAAATTGAAAAAGGAAAGAAGAACACTTCAGGAAAACCACGACAGACAAGTTGTGAGAGGGTTATGAATTATTAAATTCTTCTCAATCAATCAGGGAGTCATAGCAACGGTCAATCAATGAGTCAGATATTTGAGGTCAAAAGCAGGAAATAACACAAAGACACATTTCCAATAATATCTAGCTTTCTCCGCGCAATAGGTGACAAAACTGTCAAAAGTTGGATCAAATCTTTCCAGCGGGGTCATGAAAAGCTTTCGTTATTTTATATTTGAACATCCAATTTTCTACTGGAGTGACCATTTTCTCTACTGAGGTCTTTTTTCCAGTGGGGTAGATCCAAGAGGGTCAAAAAGACGATAATATTCATCATTTTACTATCATTAAAATTAGATTTTTGACTGCCTTAAAACAAAATGATCAATGTCCCTTAGAAGTTACAGCTCGGCAAAAAATGGAAGGGTTTTAAATCAGGGTCTTCAAATCGGAAAATTGGAAAATCGGGAAATCCTTACCAGGGGAGCCATTCCATCGAGTTGATCGGGTTCAGGAGCTGTACTATAATGATATGTAAACAGATCTTTGATTTTAGATCGACAGATACCACCACCTAAATCACTTATTCGTATCGTTAAATCCTGGTTTCCTTTCACGATGTCGACATTTATATCGGGTATTTCGTCTTTAGATTCGTGTTTTTCCACTGTAGCTCGCATTGCATTCTATGAAAAAATGAAAATGAGTAATAGTGCAATCTCAGGCAAAGAGGGAGACGCTGGCCAAGTATTTTAGCTATTATATTACGAAGAAGTTTCCAAAGGATTGCAACGTGTTTTTTTTTCTATTCCCTTTAGTAGGGAATAACTTGTCAGTTTCAAAATACTGTAGTATCTATTTTTTTATTCTTTCATTATCTAGTCTATAAAAATAACTTCATATCCGTAATTAGCAGTTTTTTGTATGAACATTTTTTTTTGAACCAAAATTTTATCCGAAATTTCGAGGAATATGTCCAAAAATTTTTTACACCGAATCTTTTTCCGCTGAAACTTTTGGAGATTATTTGATGTACTGTGTTGAAGTAGATGTACAGTATAGATATATGTATAGTATCGTAGGGTTTGAAAACCACTGTTGCGTTTTGTGAAATATATAATTTTTGGGTTTTCAAAATGTTATTCTTTAATGCTGAATAAACAAACCTCGTTTCAACTCAATCATGTCAATATTTTAAAAAACTTTATGAAAATTCAACATTCGAACTTTATATTAAGCAAATATCAATAAGACCAGCTGAACTGACAAATCCATTCTCTCTCTCTCTCTCTTCTCTAGCTTGATAAAAGCAGAGAACGAAAAAAATATCACTAAAACTTTAATTTAGTGGGCAAAATCAGAAAAACCACCTTATAACATAATTTCCTGTAGGGGTTTATTAGATCCCGGCTACAATTAGGTACGCAAGGTATAGGTTTTTTTATAATGAAGTGAAATCAAACAGATTGGCTCATTTTCTTCTCTGGGTAACAGCACCCTGAGAAAAAGTCAAGCGGAGCCGTCGGTGAGTGGTAAACCGATCTTGAAAGACCTTTTTCAGACATTAGGCTGCTCGATTAATTGAAAAATACCTTTAAAAGTTCGAAGAGCATAAAATGGAGATGTGAAGGAACGTATGCTGCTATGACTTCATCTTCGCCTTCTTTCACACCTAAAAACCAAAACACTATCCATGTTTATTGACACATGAAATATTTGAAATACTTTCCCTTCCCACCCTTTGCACTCTTCTGCGTTAAAAGTTTAACTGTCGGAAAAATCTTTTCTGAAACCCTTCATTCCCTCCGACTACAGCAGGAATGGTATTTCACTTCAAATCAAGCGAGAGACACATCATTACTCGTGTAATTGTATATAATGAGTATTACACTTAAAAATTAACTGACCATGTTCGTTAACCTTCACCATTGGTGAATCGAAATAAGTTCTTGCACATAAATCACTAGCCCCTGCAACAGCGTCTAAAAATTTAAGAAAATAACCAGCCTAGAGGGTTGCTAAATTGATCGATTACAAAAAAACAATAGCAAATTATTGTTGAATGTCATCATTAAGAGAAGAATAAAGTCCTATGATAAAACAATAATTGACAACTTATTTTTCCTGAAAAGAATCCACTTAAGCTTTAGTGAGCTCTATTTGTTGATTTATATTACCATAATTTTGAAGTGCTTCTCATGTTTTCAAACGCGTGCTCATAAAGCATTGAGCTTACACTTTAAGACTTGCGTCATTAAAATATAGTTCATAATTCAAATGCTTCATACCTTCTAAAACCTTTTTAATCCGACAATTTGGTTCAAATACGCCGATAAATTTACTACTGGGTGGATGTTTCCCAAACAAGGCAACTGTAAATGCAAAACAAGAAAATTCATTTACATAATACAGATAGTGACAGATAGTGGGTGTGATTTAATACAGATTTTGATCGAAATTCAAGAAGCTTTATCATCATGAAAAAATAAAAATAAAATTTTGAACTCTTGAACTAAAGGTTACAGGGAAATGTGGGCATATTTGGGCAAGTTTTAACTTTGTTTTCAACAAACACAGTAGGAGATTAAAGATTTCACCTGAGAGTCTGATATCTGGATTTTAAAAAAGTGCAAAATATATACAAAAGATCACCCTTGACGATGTATCAAATTTGCACAGTTTGCAGACGACACACAATAGAGATATTAGATCAAAATAAGAGAAAAGACAAGACCAAATAAAAGAAACAGAGATCCAAAAAGGACTTTACAGAGCTTTAAAGCTGGATTTTAAAAAGATAGGGGTTTCGAATTTCATAACAAAACAAACAGCAAGAGACTTACTATGATTTGTCATTAAAAGACGAATTCCAATTCTGTTCATATAAAAACGATCTACAAAAAAAACAGATTAGGTGAGGTTTTGACTGGAAGTCACGAGAATTAGAAAAATACTAAAGAGACTAAACTAATCATTTATATCTAGTTAGTATAACCCAAAAAAACTTATATGTCTGATAAAGTGTCAACAATTAATCTGATTAGAAGGTCTTCTTGGTTTTAAAATATTTTCCAAAAAAATAACTTTGCAAAGAGCTTATAAAGATAACAAAGGCCTTAAAAACTATAGCAGTTTTCAAAAATTTTAACTATCTCTACATTACCTAAAAAGTATTGCATTTTTGGATCAATGATGAATTTATTCTGTGTATTTCTAAGTTCTATAACACCCTGTAAAACAAATAAAATTTATGCCTAATATGGATTGGTGAGAACTACATGTAAAATAACATGCTTTCATAAAATTGAATAAAGATATTATCATCTTGAAAGTGAAAATTATTAAGATTTTAACAACACATGTAAATTTGTCACAAACCTGTGCCATTGTTTCAACTGTTTTATCGTGACGTTGTTTGATTGTGTATAAAGTATCAGTAAATCTAAAATAATGTTGAAAACGTTACATAAATATCAAAACTTCAATAAGCAAAGTAAATAGTCAATAAGCCTGGAAATGACGAACTACTGAAAAACATGTTTTTTTCTCAATCGAAATGGTATAGAATCAAGATGCTGGATAAAGAAAAACAAAAATAAAAACAAACCTTTCTATGTCATCTTCACTAAAATCATCATTCAGGAAATCCATCAAGTCAACAAAACTCTGAACATACCTGAAACAGAATGAATATAAAAAACAAAAAATAACAAAAAGTTTCATGATGAACAAGAAAATTCACAAATTTTTATACTCGGCAATGAATATCAAAACTATTTTTGACCTAATTCTAAAATCTTTTCCACCTCACAGAACTTTCTGCTTGTTCAATTTCTATTTGTATGCCTAAAGTATAGCCAACCAAGTATGAGTATGCAATTGAGTACTGCATTTTACTTTTTGACAAAACAGAAAGATAGAGAATATTTTTGTTGGCAAAGTAAAATCTATGGATAATGTATATACAATGTCAGCTGACTCATCAACTTGATCTGACTGAGTAATAGTACAAATGTTAAAATTACCAGCTTTTCACAAGCTCTACAGAGGGTGTCTGAAGCAAAACTTTAGGCAAATGATTGATTTCTTGCATAATATGTGCCAATCTGATTGGTACTTCATATCGCAAAAATGAGAATGATTCTTTGACTGAAGCTTTTTTACCTAAAAATGTATCAAATTGCACAGTTGACAATTTTATATAACCTAGACAATGTCAATCGAGAAAAATTGAACAGAAATCTAAATTGAATCAATTTGAATATAAAGATCAAACATGTCATCGGCCACAACTAAATTTGACCACAGGCTGCCCCAGTTTTGAATTTTAGAAAGAATTCTAAAATGGAAAGACACAAATCAAAAAGCGTGTAAATATAGGAGAAGATATATACTGTGAATTTACTTTGATTTCCCCCTACACAATCAGTAATATATCTCAAATCTTGTAGTAAATAGCCTTATCACTGTCATCCCCCTCTTATTGTGTCGCCTCTATTTTATCAAAGTCTAGCTTTTGTTGATAAACATTTTATTGCACTTGGATAGATACAGAAACACCCTCTAGCTCCAGTCAGACACATCCCGTGATCAAGGTATACATCTTACCGCAATTTCAGATGACGTCACTGAATTATTAGATTTATTATGAATCATTGTTCAATTACATATGCTGTAATCGTGGTATTTAGTTCTATATATTTATCACATGATACAATAAGAGTACATTATCGTGATTTAAGTATATATTTTAGTATCCTCCTTAGTGTTTTTGTGACTTTGTTTTTCAAAATATTTTGAGTTTGCATGGATAGATTTTTTTCTCTGTGGGCAATTATCTCCCTAATCTACAGTATAGACTTATATAAATTAACAAAGAAAACCAGTTAACCAGCGTTAACACAGTTGCAAGAATGGATATATAGATAGATAAATAGATAGATAGATAGATAGATAGATAGATAGATGTGCTTGACTGAACGTACGTTGAGTTTCAGACAAAATGGGCCATTCCAGAAAATTTTCGTTACCCCGGTGCGGAGGACACCAGATTTTGCCGCTTTCCCCTCGGAAATCCTAGATTAAAAAGATGAATCTTCTACGGAATTTCCAGTTTTACTAATGTCTACGGAAAAGCCAGACTTCTTATCGGATGACCTCGGAAATAGTTCACTTCAAAACAAAGACAAAAGTTCGGATGACCTCAGAAAAAGTTCACAAAAAATTCAGATAACCTCGGAAAATGTTCACAAAAGTTAGGATGACCTCAGAAATAGTTCGCCTCGTAGTTTGTATGACTTCGGAAATTCCGTGTCGTCCACATTTCTGGAATGGCCCAATATCCAAACAAATGTTTGTTGACTGAGGGGTGACAGAATTAGGCAGTGGGGTTGACGGTGATAGGGCTATCTACACAATCTAATGTACACAGGAAATGGACTTGCATAAAAAGAAAAAAAACTCATACCAAAATGTGTAAACTGTTCGATACTCAAAACAGACTGATGATATCTGCTGTATTTTTTTATGTAGCTCTGAATATCTTTTGTTATCGTTCTTGCAGCTCTTGCCATTTTTCCCTATAATCTAGACCAACATACAAAGTAAGTGACATATAAGAAAATAAGAAAAAAACTAAAATGTCATGTCTATTCTATTATGTTATGAACATTTCAAACAGACCTGCTGAGCTCATCATCCTACTACTAGTGTTTTCAGTCCAGAATTTCACTAGTAAATTTATACAACTTAGTGAAAAAGGTCTTATTTACGTGACGAAATATGACTCTATTTGAAAGATAAAAGAATTGAAATAATATGCAAGATAATAACCTCATCAACAGATCTATATCATTAAAACATGTGAAGAAGATAGAAGAATTATTCCCAACCATATGCCACCTCCAGTGCCGAGTGCCGGTGTCCAGTCCAGTGTCAGTTTTTGTTTTGTTTTCATGATGGTTTAGATTTCTTGTTTACAAAAAAAATACATCGGGAATTCGACTTTGACCCGGTTTGACGTAGATAATTTGCGGAGCATAGAAAGTTCTTTTACGAGCATTCCCATATTTGGAAGTGGTCGGTAAAGTAGTGAAGGAGTTCCTAGGGTATGTAAAAAACGTACTAGCCTTTATTTGGGGGGTGGGGGAGGGGGGGGGGGCTTTATTATTGTAACTACGGTGTAACTACCTTCTTAGCAGGCACAAACATTTTTTAACATTGTTTCAACGTCTTTTCAACGTTAAAACATTGTAAAGACGTTGAAAAACAATGTTGAAAAAACAAAATACATGATAACTCTCTCGAGTGATTTTTTACTTAACTTTCAGTGAAAATAGATTAAAAATGTAACAAGATAATATTCTTCAACAGAAATATTATGCAAAATAATTATACAATTTTCCCTGTTAAATACGTAGATAGCAGATTGCATGATATAATTCGTTGATCAAATTTTTGATATGGACAATGGGCGTATAGTATTTATATCCATCCACACGGACGTCACATGGCCATTTAAACAAAATCTTTGGGGGGCGGGAATTGAGATAGCAGCAGAAAAAAAATAATTTTTTACACCTCTCCACAGAGACTTTCATCACGGGAAATTTACGGCAAAACAGACAATCTGCGCACAGAGTACTAACGAACGATAATAACGTAAGCGTGGATGTTTTACGTGTGGTATACTCTGGCATAGAACGGCCGAGAAAGGCGGTCAGTTATATTTTTAGCACATGTTGGGCACAATTTATAATAAACAAACAGAAATTTCAACAACAAAAACAAAGTTAACAAATTTGAAAGTAACATGATAAATTAAAGTTTAAAGTTAGTTTCAAAATTCATTAGCTTTCTTCACCCAGACAATACAATATATGAGAGAAGATTATGAAATTAATTCTTGGACTACCAAAGCGAAACTACCAGGTTGCTTTCGTGAAATGAGACGCTCTTGCTGGCGGTTATGCGTTATTGGATATCCATTCATTTCTTGAGCTTCATTGTTTTGTTGGTTTTAGTTCAACAAGGTAAAGGTTTTGTTAACACTTTCACTTTTAATCAAACCGATGTATATTTTGCCATGGCTGACGGACCGTATACTGTAGCGGTTATAAAAATGTTTCGCACTGCGACGAAAAAAAAATAGATTGTTTTTACCAGGGGGTGTTTTACCCAACGCTTTGCGTGATGTCGTGATTAGATTTTTTTCCGGCGTGATGACGTGATTTTGGAATGGTTGGAAATTTGAACGTGATCATGATTTGCAAACAAAACGATTTTTTGAGAACTGTATCTGAATGTTTGATCGTGATTTTGCGCGATAGATCTTTTCATTACGTCACGAGCAACGTAACCGAATCCCAAGGGAGCTTACCAAAACTTGACTCCATTGATAGATGTGTCATTTTGAGTCTCGTGAGACGTAATCACCTTGGTATTTGTATGAAAACGAGACAGTCGTTGTTCGTGACGTAATTTACGAAAAGGTCTATTACACGATTGTCTTTAATGTTCGTAAAGATTTATTTTTTTATAATTTCTTGTAATCTTTCTCCGTATTCTACTAGCACCCAGTCAAGAAATTAGCAATAAACAATTTACCAACATCCAAACTATATTGACCTCGTTGAATCGACCATCACCATCAGTTGCCAAGGCCAAGGGAACAGTGAAACAAAATGGTGGAGTTGCAAGGAGCAAATTTGCATCCACAAAGAGCCTGAAGGAAATTGTTATTGGCAGGTGTTATGAATATATGTTCAAAAGGGACATTTCTGGAAAATGGGACTGTGGGCAGATTTGGTCCAAACTTTTTGAAGCATTTGCGTATAAAGGTCCATGCGATGTTACAAAGAATGATTACGAGAGCTTGATTGACTTCATGAAAGAAGAAATACCCAGAGATAAGGTACATTTTTTGTTGTAAGGCGTGTGATGGAGACAGAAGAACGTCAACAAAGTAGCTTTTACTTTCTTTTAGTACAATATGTAGTGTTGAAAATATTGATTTAATTCCTTGATAAATTATCACATCTAATAAGCCTAATAAGAGATTACTAAACTTTTGAATGTTCATCAAATAAACATGACTGTACTGCTTTAACTTTTGGTTTTGCTTGATTTCACCAGGGGTTGTTATGGTCTGGTTCAAGAGAAATTTCTCACAAATTGTCTGATTTTCGATTCACTAATCGATATATTACGCTTGAAGACACATTAGCTGGGTGAGTTGCTAAATCATATAATACATACATAGTGCGCTGTGGTACAGAAGAAAATGTAGATAAAAAATTAAAACAAAAATATCATGACACCGGCCCTTGTGGGGCCCCCTTGTGTCCTGGGTAAAGTCATAGATATAAAAATTTCAAACACGCCTTCTCATATAGAGGTCAAAGATGGTAAAAAATTCGATTTATAATTTGAAAGGCCTTTACGGTCGATTTAGGCTGCTCTAATCCTCTAACGAAACGTGCTTCTTGTATACGTCCAACGGTTTTGTATAGGATAGGACTGCGATTCAGAATAAGGTCGAATTTGTAACTTGCGAAAGTGAAAAAGTCTTCCCCAACCTTTCCTCGCTTGTTATTTTTGCGTTTTGTTTTCTAGGTATCTTGTCAATAAATTAAGTTGGTGTGGAACCGAAAAAGATCCTGGGATAAATTTCGATCACTGTCCGTGGGAATGTTCCATTCAAGCACCTTATTGGTCATTTGCCAATAAAAAGGTAGCTTCTTCTCTTATTGGGCTTTTCCAGAAAAAATTCGTATTCCCACTATTGAGGATGTCGATTTTTCTTAACACTAACCCCCCGTGAATATCTGTGCCCAAAATTTCGAACTCCCTGGATATCCTTGGTCTTCAGATTCTTACCCCCTGGATATTCTAGGATATTGAAATTTTCAGACCCCCCTGGATATCCTCCTATATCCTCAACAGGGGGATACTGACTTTTTCTGGAAAAGCCCAATCTAGAACAGCTTTGACTAGCAGTTAATTTACCGTGTGATTTATTCCATACCATACCGGACAAAATTATTGGTCGAACAAAATTTAGTCCTTTTTGTCCGATAGGGTAGTAGTTAAGTATCTTCCAGAAACCGTAACTCAAGGTGGACTCAGGAGTAGGTTGTCTTTGATAGGTTGATCAACATTTTATCATAGGAACATAAAAGCCATACTCCTTTGAATATTCTCGCAACTTTTTTAGACTTCACGTTAAACTTTTAAACTTCCAATCATTTCTCTCTAATTTTTGGTGTCCCTTTTTTGAAAACCCACTAAACTCTAAGACTTGAACCCTTGGGTTCAACACTAAAAAATTGATTTGATCCCCTGATAATATTTTCTTTACAGTTTGCTCAACAACTTCGTGGCACCGTTCATATTCTTTTGAATGGAACAAGACAACATTTAGATGACAAAAATATTTACCCTTCTTTTATGAACAATAGGTAAACTTATGCACGATGGCCCTGAGATGTCACTGTTTCATCACAAAGATTTAGTGTTTCATCACAAAGTTTAAACAGTGACATCTGAGGGCCATCGTACTTATGCTAGGCTGCTTCTCATCTTTTAACGAACCGAGCTTCTCATACGTCCAACGGTTTTAGTATGGGTCTGCAAATCAGACTAAGTTTATGCCAGGTTCGTCGTTGTCGTTCGGCTGTCGGTTCGTATTCGTCTGTTTTCTCACTGGAATTAAAGATGTAAACCTCCAATTCTCCACTCTCTTTAGCAACTTTTTCCCAGGGTGTGGATCCTTGTAGGTCAGGATTTCAAGATTCAAAAGTCAAGAAAACAGATAAACTGTACCTACCCAATGGAGTATTGATCAAAAATAATCATTACATTCAGTTTATAAAGCACTATGAACTTGTCTTGTCGAATAGTGATGGTTTAAATACTACATATATTTCAAACAATTTCCAAATTTTTAGGTATTATCTCGGACCGTATGTTTTGCCAGAACTCAGCTCAAAGAACATTGATAAAATTGTCATCATAGTGGCACACACACTACATCTCAAGTCTTTGTAAGAATATCAATTTCCCCGTTTCCGTTTACATGAAACTTCAGGTCGGATCGCATTTTTTCACAGCAACCTAGTTCCCAGGGTATCCTCTACGTTATTCTACGTTTTTTTGTATGGTGCGTCAAAGAATTTATCGAGCAGTATCAAAAACGTCAAAAAAGCGCACAAAGAGCACTGGGAACAAGGTTGCTCCCAGGGTTATGATATTTCATCGTTGACCTATCATACTCTTTACTAGCAGACACATAAAACGTTTTTTCAAAGTCTTTTCAACGTTAAAACATTGCAACGACATTAAAACAACGTTGAAAAAACGTCTTTGTGTCGACGTTAAAAACGACAAACATCTACATACAGAGAGTGGTAAATCAATGTAGTATATTTGTCGCAATTATAAGCCTCAAAATTTTGTGAAAGATACTACAGGATAGATTAGATTTTTTGAAAGAACTAACAAATAATTTCTAGTACCACCAAAGTCTCTAATAATCGCATGAATAAAAGAGACAAATTTTTGTCTCAATGCATTCTCCTAACTTGTTTAATCCTATTCGTAATAGGGCGGGGGGGGGGGGGGCTATTTTTTTAAAAAAATTAAAAATTTAAAATTTTATTAAAAGC